>JAIUZE010003757.1:0-35485 GCA_022085475.1 Heliosperma pusillum
GAAAAGTTCATTCTAGTAAAACCAAGAGCTTGCAAAAATGTGCTACTCCACAGTGCCAGGGCACTCATAACTTCTCTGATTTTGAAATTTCCCAGGCGATACTGTTGTTCTCAAAACAAATGAAGAATCACTAAAACTTTAATTCATACAAGATTCAATAATAAATGCTATTTATCACTGGGTAGCAAGAGTGCAAAAGTGGTACCAGCAAAAGCTTGAGAGACAATTTGCTTTTTTCATGTGATCATGCAACATCCAAGATGGCATTCGTTACCTCCGGAATTGAAACTTCATTGAAATTAAGAATGGGGTCATGAAGACATTGAATGAATCTTGGTTCATGAAAGATGTGATTATTTCAAACAATAAATGGGCTACATATCTTATTCCAGCAGATCAGTTCATCAGTGAAACAAATTATCTCCAGTACGTCGCAATATAATAGAGAACGATAGATTGCCCTCTCTATTGCATTATTCCAATCTATTAAATTGTTGTACGAAATGGTAACCGCTGATACTCAGCACGTCTTATCCTGGTTCTCTAAAGGATTTCCTACATGTTACCGTCTTGGGTACAAGCAAAGAAGGGAAGATGGGAGATGAGCAAACATTATTTCAAAATACAGCCAACAAGGGAACGGTAATGATACACAGTCCCATATCAATACTTGTATGTTCACAAGTATGAATGCCAATAACAACATATCACTAGATAATGTTTACCAGAAAACATATTCTTTTTAGTTCAAGGCCAAAGAGAGAGCAAGCAACACAACAACAGAGAAAGGTTAAACTAAAAGAGTTTCAAGTGAAAACAGAAATAGGAACTTTCAATCAAGGCATGTAGGAAAGGTAGACACTTCTTAAACAAGACTGAAAACAACATAATTTTCACATGCATGCAAAAATAAATGCCTACAATGAGTACAATCACTATATGCTAGAGCAAAAACTAGGCAAGAAATAAACCTTAGTTCTCTGGTATCATCTTGCTCCAGGGCATTAGATCTACGATTTGCGTCATCTGCATTAAGATAACATGCAAACCCAAGATAAGCATAAAAAGTCGAGATTTTTCTTGAGATTTGAAGTCTTTTGTTTCGTTCAGAAAAAAAATATTGTGCTCTTTATGACATACCGATCTCCTTCTTCGACAATTTTGGCTCTGTCAACTACATATATAAAACCATCGTAATTAGCATAAGCAAGGACAAGAATGTAATAAACACAATACCGAGAGACAATTTTACAAAGGTTCAAATACTATGGAAGGACTATTATGACAAATTGGCTCCATGAACTACTAATAAAACCATTGCAAATAGCATAACCAAGGACAAGCATGTAATAGCACAAAACCAAGAGAGCATTTTAGAATTATCAAATACTATGCAAGGACTATCGTGCAAGCATATTTATACCATCATATCAAAAGCCTTTCAACATAAAAAAACAAAATATGGCTATATGAGTGAACCAAACAGGTTATTATTAAAGTAACTATAAGTATGTTACAAGAATAAGAAACTCTCCATTATATTGCATACTTCCCCTTTAACATGTTCTTCCCATTTGACTTTTTGCGGTCTTTTTAATGACACTTTGACCACTTTTTTTGCATTTTTATATTAGTTTTTCTGTCGAAATTTGTGAAACTTTTTCTACAGCAAATGTAAATATTGTTGTATCATATCCTCGTTAAGTACTTTGGTACGTATAGGTCAAAGTTGTCAAAGTTTTTAAAGTTTGACCTTAAGAAGTCAAATGTGAAGAATACAACATTAAGGAGGAAGTACTAATCTGTACTAAAGAAACAAATTAGACCTCATGATAGCATTTTAAAAAAACAAGAAAGAGCATAAATTACTGGAGTAAATACTAAGTTTCCAGCGTTAGATGTATATATGCATCTTGACATCAGCAAAATGAAGCCCATGCAAGCTAAATTCTAGATTAATAACGCCACTAGAAAGGCCAATGTTTTATCACAAAAATATCAACGGTATAAGTTCTCTTCACAAATTTGAAGTAATTATAGATTATTTGAAAAGCCAATATTTTATCAATAAAACAGCAACGGTACAACTTATTCACAGATCTTGTGTCAAAATGGCCAAAGATGCTTTAGTGCAGTGCAGGACTGACTCGAAAAAACAGTGTGTTTCAAGATCTACCTTCTTTGTACGAGCAGCATCCTTTTCTTTCATATGCCTCTCTAGTTCTTCTCTTTCTCTTTGGTCACGTAATCGTTCCTCGTCTGACTGCATAATCAGACAACAAAGTCAACTGAAGTTGGCAGCCAAAAGGTTACCATTGGTGATGAACACCTTACAAACATATATCCAATGTCAGGCATACAGAAACAAATTTCCAGAAGCAAGGAGCATTAACACCACATAATTGACCAGCATGACAGTCAAAGTCAAGTAACTGTTTTCTAATAGAGGAAAGCTACCGCAGGTCATCTGCCACAAGTGAATATAGCGAGTTCACAGCCTCTTATCCAGCTATAAGCTAACAGCCAACAAACTTCAATATAATCACAGCTCACAACAGCTTTTGTAGAAACAGATACCGAGGATCATAGACAACGGAAAAACAATATTATTTTTCCCAGGACAATAGATGTCTTTCTTCAATATTTTTTGAGTTAACCACTTCTCAAAAGCTATGTTGAACAGAAATGATCAGTTATATCCTCCTTCACATAAATGCTTATCGAGGAGGGCGTTTGGTATGGGGTCTAAAAGATAGGGTAAGGGAATGAAAAGTAATCATTCTCTTTGTTCATGTTTGTTTACCGCATTTTTCCATTCCTCTTCCCCTTCCCTTGCCCCCAAACTCCTCTACATCCATCCCCTCCATCCCCCTAGGGTAACTCATTCCCTTTCCTCATTAACCTTCAACCACCAACACTCACCCATCTCTCCCACCCCCAACCTCCATCACCACCACCACCAACCATTATTGCCATCTATCACCAATGCCGCCCCATGACCGATACCACACAAGATACCACACAGGCAACCATGCCAACAGGCCGTCGCCGACGACCTTCCCCCAAAACTGTCCGCCACCTATATCTCCACCATAGAGAACGACGCCATTAAAGCCACCATTGTAGACTACTAGCAGTGGTTTTGTGTTGTATGCGTTGATGGACTGGTGGGAGTGGTCGACAAGTATGGCTCACAAGGGATGAAAGCATAAAGGAGATGCTAACTGTATGGTGATGTGTGGGTGTATGGCGGGTACGTGTGAGATGGGTTCAAGCGCCGGGATCGCCTGCAGCAGTGGTAGTTCAGTATCGGCGGTGCGATGTCAATGTGGCAGGTGGTGGTGCCGTGGTGGTTAATGGTGGTGTAGGAGAATTAGGGTGGGCAAAATTATTCCCTTTTCTTAATTACCAAACAATGATGAAAATTTGGGGAAAATCATTTTCCTTTCCCTTTGTCAATTCCATACCCTTTCCCTTTCCCTTTGATGTACCAAAAGGACCCCTTGCATCTTCGTTTCATCCATAATGATATATCAAAATCCTACTTTACAAAAACCACCCAAAAAAATAGTTCCCTACATACAATGATACAAACTTATTTATATTTTCCTCATTGGGAGAAGGAATATCCCAGAAAGACGTAGCATCCTCCAGAAATAATAGAATTAATAATTTGCAGTTTCACTAAAAACTAGCAACGAAAACCACCAAAGAACCACTTACACGCAGGATAGAGAGAGTATAAAACAACAAATACTTCTTCCAAAAATAATTTGTAGTCAAGTGGGATTGCCGGTAGCCGGTAGGAGATGAAACAAGAGAGAAGAGGGTAAACGAGAAAAGTAAAGAATAAAAGAAATAGAAAAAGAATATCAACATTCAGATTACCTCGGAATCATCATCTGCAGCATCATTGGAAGTTTTTCTCTTGACCTGTCTATCTACTATTCTACTCGGAATAACCTGCAGCATGGTGTAAAGTCAACACAAAAGTGACAAGTCATTACATGAAACCAGCATCTAGCAGCTTACCATCAAAAAGAAAACTGAATGAATCAGTAAAAAAAATGAACACTATGCCTCATCATCTTCATCCTCGTCTTGATCGTCTCTCTTCCTCCGGAATCGCTTTTTGTGAGATTCGGAGGTCTTTGACTCGGAAACAACAGGCGGTTTACTCTCTTCAACGGGTATTCCATCATCTGCATCATCAGCATCTAACAGCTGGTAGGTCATCTGTTTCCTCGCCAGCATTGCTGCCTCTCTTTCTTGTTTCTGATAAAGCTGATAAAGGGGGACATTCATGATTTGTACGTTGTCTATTTTAGCTTCATTCACGGAGTTATCTAAACAAAAATTAAACTGCAAGTACAGTTCACAAGAGATATGGCTGCTTCTAAGCAAATACACGGACATAGATCTAAGTTTCTAACCTATTCGGACTAGGTGCACCAACATAACTAAAACTTGGAATTCAACATTTAGTGCTCGTTTGGTTGCCACTTTAAAAACGAGTGAATTGAAAATTCCCATAAATTGAGAAAATGGGGAGTTGTTTGTTTACTCAAAATCACATGAATCCTATTTAACTCGTAGATGTCAAGATGTCAACCAAAGGTGATTTGGGCAAAGAAATACAACTCACATTTAGTCCAGCATTCTTTCGAGGAACCCGTGCATATACCTCCGCAGCAAATTCCGTGGTCTCACCAGAAGACGACAACCCCAGCTCCACTAGCTTCCCCACCATTTCAACTGGTGAAGATGCTTGCTTGGCTGAAAAATATTAAAATATTCAATCTTGTTATCCTGAAACTAATAAAATAGAGAAAATCCGCGAAGAACAAACTACTTACATAGACCAATGACATACTGAACAACAGTAGGCTGTGAATATCCAAGAAGCGACATCAATTTATCCGAAACCCATGATTTCAAACCGGCTTCACTCCCCATTTGAGTAATATTATTCGGTAGCTATACACATGTAAACTAAACATTAGATTTGTGTCATTTAACAATATACATTATACCAACGCCTGCAAAGGTGCAAGCAACAACTTACATCGATTAATTCATCAAAGTGTATATGATTTTCGCCTGTAGGGTGTAGACGTCAGTGTTCGTCAATTATCGTCGGTGTACGGTGTACATTATTTGGTGGTTAGGTTTTCGTCGCTGCTTTAGGGAAGTACTGGCGATGGCCGGTGCAAGGTGGGGGTGGCTCGGCTGATTGGGAGGAGGAGGAGGAGGAGGAGGCCGAAGGAGTTTGTTCTTTATTTATTAGGTTTTTGATTTCAAGCATCAGAAAATTAAAGGGGTATATGAATCTATATAATAATATAAAAAGGGTATATTGAGCATATAATTGATGCCACGTGGCATCCTCTAGAGCACCTCCTAAAAATATTCTCAAATTGCATTACAAAAGAAGGTCATACACTGTCATCCCTTGATACTCTCATGTCTGTTGGGTTGCGCCAAGTCTTAAAGTCTATCTGATAATTATTTGACAACTAACTCTTCACATTTCTGTCATTAAACACTCTTAAAGTTTATCAAATAATTATTTTTTTCATTAAACACTCTTAATGTTTATCAAATAATTACTATTACTTTAATACTCCGTAGAATTTTAAAAGGTAATTAGTTAACAAAAAAACTCTTCAACTCTTTATACTTTTTTCAGTTTCCCACCGTAAATAAATTTGAGAATATATGCTCATATAAGATTCTTCGAAATGGGCACCCAAATCTCTCGTCTTCTCCCTCTAACAATGCCATAGGTGAGTGGCTTTCGCCGGATGTTTATTCATCCACTTTTATTTGTTTCTTATGAAATTGTTTACGTAGCAGTATCCACATAATAGCTTGATGTAAATTAGGATCGGTATGATTTAATGATTAGTTATGTTTGATGTGAATATATTTGCGTTTTTATGTGATTTCATGGCCCTTGAAGTATTGTCAATGAACTGAATTTGTTTTATTTGGTACAATATTGTTAAGTTCTATCATAAAGGTTTTAAAATTGTTTAATAAAACCCAAATACTAAGTTGAAGTGATTTTGAATCTTGCAGGATACTTGATGTCATCAAAGTAAAAAAACTTATGTTGCAACTCGGAGGATCTTTTGCCTATTTGGAATGATTTTTGTTTCTTTATTTATTAAGAACTCATTTTTCATCGATTTCTTCGGATTTGAATGTGTTAGTTTCAAAATATTTGTCCATTAGTTCCTTGGTGATATAATGATATACTTTGGCATGTGATTCATGAAAGACTGAAAATTTTGATTCGTGTTACATAGAGGTGCCATGTCGTATGAACATAGAGATGAAGCTAAGTAACGGCCGACTAGGCCATGGCCCATGCAAGTTTTTTAGGAAAAAAGACAAATTATTTGTTGAACCAATAATTTTGATTAAAAATATAGGTAAAGATTGATGTTTCGGCTCTAGGTAGAATTTGAATGTAGCTTCGTCCGAATGAACCGATATGACGTGTTTTCCCTACAAAAGTCATCCAAAAAAAGTGATCCTTTTTTAAACTCAATGTCCCAAATATGTTTGAAATTGATCCGAATCGAGATTTATATGTTTGTCTATACTTCATCCGTTGCAATTATATGTTACCTTTACGGCTTTGCTAAACTATTTCTCACAAAAAAAAAGTAAATAAATGAATGAGACGAATGAGGATATTTTTGGGAATTATCTGAAAACTTCTTTACTTCCTACATATATTTGTTATAGTTAGGGTAGTTTATAAAGGTGAAAGATTTTATCATACCTGTATATAAGTGAGTAACCGAAATTAAACTAGGCGAGTAAATTTTAACAACTTCAACAAGTTTGGGTTTGTTTATATTATTTTACTTTACAGTTTTTTAACTTTGATGTTTGAAAATCTACCTGACTTGGTTTAAGTTTAATTTTCTTCATTTTTGTATACGATGTTAGAGTTTAATCTTGTGAACTTAAAGGCCAGTAGACCAATGATGCAGAGGTAAAGGGTTTGATATCTTACTCATCACAAGTGAGTGGAACTTAGCAAGATTATCACAGAATAATGAATTAATAATGATCAACAAATTATTTTTAAGTTAGCATGAAACAAATTTGAAATTAAGTAGCTAATCCCAGATTGCTAATTTTTTATGTAATCCATATCATTTTGGTAGAATTATGTCTTAGAGGGAAGTGAGTACATAGTAATGGATGTTGAACACTCGGAGATAAATTTTTGTATAATAGTGGCAGAGGTAAAGGACAATGAGAAACGATAAAACTAAATGCAAGATCCTAAGCCAGATCCTAAGGAAAACATGGATTTCCAATTAATCAAAGTCATGGTTTTAAAAATTGTCCTATCATTTCTCACATAAATAAAAATAATAATTATATAATATTAAAAAATACGATGAGTCATTTAAGCGACATGTGACACAATAAAATAATAATAATAACAACTATATTGTATTTGTTGCTCTTTAAAAAGTTTTTATCAAAAACAATCAACAAAATTAATATCATTCACTCTCATTTGAATGAAATATTGTAATTTGTACCCAATGAAGCTCAAAATACCTTCTACATAAATAGAATGCATTTCAAGCACGAGTACATGTACATTACGATGGATAAGAACAAATTACATTATTCAACGTGCAAACAACCTTTTCTCTTAAAATTTTTTTTAACATTGTCTAACATACCGTAAAATAAAAATGCTCAGTGAATTTCACGGGCAACAAAAACTAGTTATTTGTAAAATGGTAGTTTTGACACTAAAAGTTGTCGACGAGTTACTCTGGTCGAAATGTTAATTAGAAGCGAAGATGTTATTTGCAATTTTGGGCTGAAGATGTGCTATTGGAGTGCAAGGTGGGCTGATAGAAAAGAATTAGCCCATTACTTTACAAGTCCACATAAAATGAAGAAAATTGTACCTAATACAAGCTCATGGATGAATGGGAATGGCTATGGGTTGTTCAACTGGTTGGAGTCTGGCTTTTAGAATATAGATGAGGCAGTACCGCAGTACCTAGCTTAAGCACAAATTTTCACTTAATGCCAATACTACTCCGTATTATTTTGAAGTTTAAAACGGGTCAGATATATATTAAATCATCACCCTTGTTGCCTAAAAAGTACCAAAACCTGCTACTATCTGATCCTTCTTAACCCGTCTTAGTTAGACTTAATGGCATTAGCGCGAATGAATCTAAGGTTTTACTTTTGACTTATTTTGTTTTGTCGTTGCTTATGAAGTAACGTGTGACTTTGTAGCCTCTCAGTTTATTTAAAGAATAACTTTTCAACCTACCGATAAAAATAGTCGCAAAAAATTGTGTTCAATTTGTAAAGAATTAATTGAAATGAAAAAATATATTCGGCGTTTAGACTTATTTGTTTTCTCTACGTTTATAATGTTAACTACTTAATACTAAATAAACATATATAAAAAAAGCTTTAACGTGATCAAATAATAGAGGAGGGAGGGACTAGGGCTGATCAAACTGTCGGGCCAGGTTGAACCAGGCAAGGGGGATCGGAACCGACCCTAGGTGGCAACGAGTTGGGTGGGCCGAGAAAAAGTGTGTCCAAAGGGCGGGTGGGGGGGGGTGAGGGAGACCCGGAACCAGCCCGGTTGGGGGCAGGCCTAAGCCGGGCCAAAAAACAGAGGGCCCAAAGGGCAGGTCGGGTCGTGTTGGCCCGGTCTTTTGACCACCCTTAGGACCGACTAGGGAGAATAGAGGAGGTTATTTTCCCTCCGAATCTTTATCCATGTTGGAGTGAAAATAATTTAACTTAAAAAAGGAAAATGTATCGATTCATTTTTCCTCCCTTTCAAATCTCTCCACTGTTATTTTGTTAACTAAACAAAGATTTCTCATTGTTCCATTTCCCTCCTTTCCTTTCTCTCGTATCTAAAAACACCCTTAGCTAGGCAATTACGTATAGTGGAAAAAGTATCAGCTTCTTTTATTGGTACCGTATCATTTTTGCCTCAGATCGAATGTAATTATATCAATGAAATCCAACAAAAACACCAAAACTATGAATTCTTTAACAAGAATTGACTAATCTTGAGAATAACATTTACAGATTTACTTACTTCACCCTAACAAGTAATAACAACCAAGGCAAGGCCAAGTACATTACTCACTCAGTCACTCGGTTCAAATTGTCTGTTTCTCTTTATTTGTTCCAGCAAAAGGCAAGACAAGTAGAGTTCTCTGTATAAAAAACATCATGCTAATTTGCCATTGTAGACATAAAAAAATGTCTTACATTGTCAAAATGGAGTCAAAGTCAAAATGTTGACTTATTGAAAAATTTATCGTCTTGAAAATGGGTCGGTGGATTTTTAGCCCGAAACAAGTATGGCAGTGTTCAGTCCGTCTTTTCAAAAATATAAAATTGGTCCATTCGAGACATGAGTGTACTATATTTTTGATACAAAGTATAAGACGTTAAATTGGACTCAAGCCCACAAGACAAAGGTTAAGAAGTCCAAAAGTTTCTTATGTAGTATGTATGTACAGTAGGTCTTGCTTGCGACGGATCGGATCTTGCGACGGGTATTTTGTGAGAGGAAATGGGTAGAGGGGACAAGGTGGGCACCCCCCATGTGCTTCTCCACTCACCCTTGATGAGTATTTTGTGAGAGAATATGGTATCCGTCTTAAGCTTGCGACGGATAGTGTCCGTCACAAATGAGAATTTGTGATGTATGTATGTAGTAGTTCTTAAAAAGGGAGAACTCCCCAGTCCCCCTACACTGTAGCTAAAAAATAGTATAATATGTGCCAATCACGTGAGATGCAGTGTATCAACTATTCATCCTCTTGTTTTTCCTCTCCACCACCCATCCATTTCTCCTTTATCCTTACAGCCATTGACCAATTTCCTTTGCCTGATCATTCCCTATTGATTTTTCTATAAACCAACAATTTCTACTCACTTAATACACTCACTTCCCTTATTGATTATTTGTATACGCCTGATCATTTCCTATTTGATTTACTTGACTTTTTGAGTTAATCTATTCACATTGTTTCTCCGTTTCTTCTTTTAGTTGATACTTTTTGGGTTTCTTGTTTATAGTAGACGCATGATGTGTAAAAAAATGGCGATGAAGATGATTGTCACCGATGAGTCGTGGCTAATTGATTGTCTGTTGATTATTGAACAAACAGATGAAAATTTGCTGGAGATCGTGTGTCATGTACTAGCAGGAGGTCTGGTGGCGAAAGCAAGTTTCTACAATTTTTTCGTACTCAATTTCATTTCTGTTTATAGGTTTTTTTTAACTCTTATTGATTATTGATTGCATTTTTTTAAAAGTGTGTGATGGGCACTTGCTAGATTTGGCTTTTCATGGATTTAAATAGAATTTGGAGTCTTATCTATATGGGTCTTGATTATTGGGTTGAATCTTTGCTATGATTGCATGATATTGATCATTAGTCTTAGTTACTCTATTAATGGTCTCTGTTTTGAGGAAAATGACGATCCAATTTAGTTAGTGAAACGTCCTTTTGGGATTTTCGTGACTGTACTGTTTTGTTTTCGATACCTACTTGGCCACAATGGGCTTAACATTTACACATGTGCAAGTTACAGCTCTATAATACTGTTATTGAGCTCTTTATGGTAATTATATATCTCCATTGATTGGAAATGAAGTGGTACCCCCAACCAGAGCTGGCAAAAGGTGACCCGACCCGAAAAACCGACCTGACTTATCCGAAAACCGACCTGATAGAACCCGTAAATTTGCTGAACTGAAATCGACCTGAACCGACCCGAAGGTTAACCGATAAACCGATAGAACCTGAAATGATATGACCCGAACCGACTTGTGACTCGACCCGACCCGACCCGAAACCCGATTCACCCACAAACTTGACCTGACCCAAACCGAACTGAACCGACACGTAACCCGTTTTAAACCGATTAAACTCGACCCGACTCATAGCCAAATAATTTTTTTTAAGAATTTAAATTCCTTGATAGTTTGTTTTTTTGTTAATAAATTTGATATAAAAAATTATCGCTCATTTTATTTTTCAAAACAAAATGTAATCTAAAAATAAATAGTCAGTTGTAAATTTAGTACGCTATATTCCTAGTTAAACTTATTAATAATTATATTGCAAGTGATATATGTAGAAAATTTTAAATTAACGCTTTGTGAGAAAAAGAGTGTTTAGTTTTGGCTCCATTGAAAACAATAAAGGGAAGAAAGAGTTATGAGTTATGACCATACAATCCGACCACGGTTATTAATCATGATCTTAAAATCCAAACCTCAAATACACCATTCTAATAGAGCATATTCAAAATTAAATAGGTAGGATCACCGTCAAGATAATAAATAAAATCTATATTTCATAGGTAATTCATTTAGACCAACTGATTAATTTAGACCAAAAACATTATTTTTTGTCCATAATATAGGCAAATCCGACACTGGATAGGCGCTCATGTCATATACTTATAACGAAGATCGAGCAACATAAGTGTTCAATGAAATTATACAATCATTAACTTTTATAGTGTTATACTGTTATATTTTACAAATATCTTTTGTATCGAGTTCCTCTAATCCAATATTATAATTCATAAGTTCAAAAGTGATCTTTTAACCTAACGACCCGACCATTGACCCGATTAATTTTCAAATTTAAGACTACAATATAAAATACTCTACCCATCAGTAACCCGAAACCAAACCGGTCTCGACCTGATCAAGCATATTGACCTGATATATCCCGACTCTTTGGTCAACCGATCCGAAACTGAACCGACCTGTTGTAGATATTGACCCGATTAACCTGACCCGTAAGCGACCCAACCCGAACCCGACTCGACCTGAATAAGCAACTTGGCCCGATCAAACCCGAGCCCGACATGACCCGAACTGCCTGAACCCGACCCGTAACCGACCTGATTGACCCGATTGCCACCTCTACCCCCAACGCCTTATTTACCCTCTGACATTATGTTGATAATGGGTATGTTTTCAATTTAATTTTTTACTTTTATTTTTTGATGCAGTGAAAGACTAATGGCGGAAACCGAGTTTCCCTAGGTCTTGGAAGGTAATAAACAAAAGGTACCCCGAACACCTTATATCCTCTGGCATGCTTTTGATAATGAGTATGTTTTCATTTTATTTTTTTGCTTTGATTTTTTTATGCACTGAAAGACTAATGGCGGAAACCGAGTTTCCCTAGGTATTGGAAGGGAATAAGCTTGTAAAGTCTGAGAATGGAGACTCCGGTTGAATCTTGCTTTTTTTTTATTACTTTATTTTATTTATTTTGTGCACCATCTAATTTTGAGTACCCTTCTAATTTCCAGGGGGATCAACAAGCTAGGCAACAAATGACAAATTCGACGACTTTCAAACAGCTTTCAAATAGCTGCCTGACCAAGTTGAATTGGCTACACTCGGGGACGTCACATGCTCAAATTCCAGGTTTATTACACTTCCCTTTAAAAAAGTACTCTTTGTTTCAACAATTATGTACCCAATTTTGAATGTTCATGATGCATATGTCGTAGAGGAACTTCAACGATTTTGTACCTAAGCGTTAAGGTAGGTCGTAGGGAAGGTGAAAGAGAGGGGGATTAGGAGGGGGTAGGGGGCAAGAGAGTTTATACTTTTTGCTTGGTTTTGCTCTGCTTGAGAGAAATGGCGTATGGGGGGAGGAGGAAATGGTAAGAAGTACGGTGAGAAGGGATTTTCTGTTTGTGTTTTTGTTTGAATTGAAAGAAAGAGGGAAAGGGAGAGGGGGAGATCATATGAGCTATATTTTTGGTGTGTACGTTTGAAATCTAGCAATGTCCTTTTGAGGGATACTATAGGGCAACTACATTAATACATTTGTAAGATGATGTTGCCTTGTTAGAGACTTTTTTATTATTAATGTTACTGTTGGTGTTTTTATTTGGCTATATTCTACTCCCTTGTGATAAAAATGAATCTCATGGAGGAACATCGAAAGGGAGGGATAAGGAGCAGGAAAAAGAGTTTGTGCTTGGTTCCTTTCAGAATGAGCGGAAGAGAGGGAGGGAGTATGCGCTTGGTTTTGTTCAGGCTGGGTAGGATGGATTTGTAATGAAGTGGAGGCAGCCTGGTAGGAGGATGTTGGATTATTGATGGGATGGAGAAAAAGTAAGGAGATGAGAGGGAAACGGGGTGATAAGGAGGGATATGTCGGTTTGAAAGTCAGTGACAATACAAACACCACTGATACGTCGTCAGTAACCTTTTCCCCCAAAGTCTCACTGACATCGTTAGTTATCTAAAAACTTTCATATCATGTTAGGTATTTTACGCATGAAATCTTGCTGATTTATTATGGCATCCGAAGCTATTAAATTTTATTATGTCCTTACTTTTACTGCGAACAGGATGCTTACGACTTATCACATTTATCTTTTTCAGAACTTTCTGCTACTAGGTGTTTTGATGCATTTTGGTTTACTTTGTGCTGGTGATTCCAACCTTAATATGTTTCTTGAATGTGTGTTTATTGACTCCAACCTTTTATTATGTCTCTAGATGATGCAACAACCCCCCTTTTTTTATACTTTCTCCCTTCAACTCTACTCTACAACTTTCAGTTTTGCACACTATTCATGAGTCGACATCTAATTGCAATTTTCTCTCAATATATAAGTGAAATTATATTCATGTGTGATCTTGTTTGATTCGTCTTTACGATTACATTATTAATATCCAACTTTTATAATTTTTGCAAACACGTAGCTAACGATATTTACCGCGTAAAACACGTCTCGGCAAACGTGAAAAAATAATTTGGTAGAGTGGAGTTCAATGGAGTAAGTATAAGATATATAAGGTGTCCTGTATGTGTTTTTCTTTGGTGGTTGTCAGATACATGTGCATTTTTCTCAATTAAATTAGAAAATGATGACTTAATTTAGCTAGAAAACCATATATATTAATTAAAGGGTTTTACTTTGACACTCAGTTCTACTGTGTTGATGTTTGGTCTGCGCCTTATTTAATATGCTTTCGAAGATTGTTGTGTTATTCTGATATCAGACATATATATTGAGGTTTTAAAATTTTGTAAGTGTGCGTTATTTTCAATTGTGTTTACTACGGAGTATGCTATTCAACGATTTAGTTTTAAAATGTGTTTGCGATTAAAATGTGTTTGCCGGAAACGACTTTCTCATAGTTGTTATTTGTTTGTAAACTGTTGTGAGATTCGATGACCATGTCTCTCCACTAGGGAAAAACGTTCATCAATGCTTCTATATTCACAAGTGTGGGCTAACTCTCTTTTTTCCTTGCAAAAGTCGTTTATGTTAATGCGAAGTGAGTTGGTGATGTATACAGAGCGATGGAGACACAGAGAGTGAGCGATCATTCAGCAAGAGAGGAAATGGGAAGAGGAGGGGAGGGGGAGAAAGAGAGTATGATCCCGAAATGATACTGAAGTCTTTCTGTAATGTTTTACACCAATTTTACAAACCCGTATTTTTATTCTCTGGTCGGAATATCTTCTGCTCTTAGGTGGAAATTGTACTACTAAATATATAGTTGGGTATTGTACCACTATGCATATCGTTGTAATTTTGTTTCAATGGTGATAAGTGATTAGTTGCTTTCAAATTCTACCGTACATTATTATCTTAGAGAAGGATTTATATTCATGTGTCAAAATTGAATTAGCACAAGAGTTTTATGTTGTTTGGATATTTTCATGGCAAAAGTGTGAACTTGTAACTGATCATTTAAATTCTCCTTGTTTTGTGAAATCCCGGTTGTTTGAAGTGTTAGATGGTCTGTGTCTTGGGATTGCTTTTCAATTGTTCCTTCTTGCTCTTTGGATCACTGATACGAGTACCAACTTTTAGCTTGTGCAAGGTTGGTTAAGGTTAGCACTGGTTAATCTTTACATCCATGCCTACTCCAAAGTTTAAGGTTTGTTAGAGTAGTTTCTTATTACTTTTGTTTGTTAACTTTTAACTTCAACCTAAGATGAAAACAATCAAGACAAGGAGGTTGACCAACTTCAGGAAAAAATCGTTTATTTAAGTATAATTAGTGTATACAACTTCATCGAACTTCTTATAATACATTTTATTGATGTAACATATATAATTGACAACATCGGTATGTCCCTCTTAGGCCAATTATAAAGAAATGTAACTTGGGTTCCAAACCAAGCCAGCTTCCTACTCTATACTCTTCGGAAAGGACATGCTGCTATACGATAAACTCTAGCAGTGGTGTTAATGTTGGTGAAGCGGCGTAGGTTTCAAGTTTATTTGTTGAAGCTGTTGTAGCTTAGTGAACTTATTTGTTATTATGCACTTGGCAACATTCTCGTAGATTGAATTGATCAAATTTATTGTAGGTTAATGTTGGTAGAATAAGACTTGGTAGCTTGACAAACCTTTATTTAGATATTGTAATTTACTTGGAAATTAAATTATGATTTGGACAGTTAATGGATTATACAAATGGTGGTATATACAACCTTTTCGATGTTGTCGAGCGTCGTTACAAAGTTGTTGAGTTTTATTAACAAAGTTGTCGAGTTTTAGTGTAAAGTTATTGAGTTTAAAGGAATAATTAGTAAACTCAATAACTTTGTAAAATAATTCAATAACTTATAATAAGCTCAATAACTTTATCTAATAACTTGAGGGGAAGGTCAAGGGGAAAGGAGGATGCGAAGGAGGACGAAGGTGCAAAGAAAGGGGAAAAGAAGGAGGAGTATAGAAGCCGGTAGAGAAGGAAAATGGGGAGGAGTAGGATGCGAAGGACTTCAAAATCATATTGTAGTGATTTAATTTGTTTCTTAAGCCTAGAAGTTTTACCTTGAAAATTTGTATTGCAAAGGTTTTCAGTGTAATGTTTGTGTTGTAAAGGGCTTTAGGGTAATGTTGTTACTTGAATAACAAGTTGTAGTTGTTACGAGACTTTTCAATTTAGGTTATAATGTTACGTTTGCAGACTATTAACAACTACTTCCTCCATTCAACTCCACTCTACCAAATTATTTTTTCACGTTTGCCGAGACGTGTTTTACGCGGTAAATATCGTTAGCTACGTGTTTGCAAAAATTATAAAAGTTGGATATTAATAATGTACTCGTAAAGACGAATCAAACAAGATCACACATGAATATATTTTCACTTATGTATTGAGAGAAAATTGCAATTAGATGCTGACTCATGAATAGTGTGCAAAAATGAAAGTGGTAGAGTGAAGTTGAATGGAGGAAGTATATGTAATGCTCAATAACATCACAAATGGGTGCAATTGCTCCTTTGTCACATGGTTGTTACTCAAAAAGAGCTTCATGGCCGACTCATATACAACCCACTATGCCCATTTAGAAATAAAAAACACGTCTCAAACGATTTTGTTGATGAGATAAATGTGAAGACATGCCGATAAAATTTTTGCTCAAAGATGTTCCGCCAAATTGAGGTACCGCGCAACGCGCGCGGTGCAACAACTAGTAAGAAATAAAAAGAAAGCAGCGGCACAGGACTACAAGAGACGTGCACATTTGGGGAAGTAGCAAAAGCATAAGACTTGGTCAATTTTTGGTTTATTGGCACAAAAGGTGGAAAAGTCAGTAGTGGCATTTGTTTGGTCAGTAGGTCTTGCTTAAGACGGGTCGGATCTTACAACGGGTATTTTGTGAGAGGAAATGGGCAAAGGGGACAAGGTGAGCTCCCCCCATGTGCTCTCCACTCACCCTTGATGGGTATTTTGTGAGAGAATATGGTATCCGTCTTAAGCTTAAGACGGATACCTCCGTCTGAAATAAGAATTTGTGTTGTTTGGTAGGTGAAAAGCAAATTCTCATAGATAAAAGTAGACTTGGCAAACGGGTCAACCGGGTCGGGTTCGGGTCGGGCCAGTTTGGGTCGGGTCAGTTCGGGTCTTTCGCTGTTTTCGGGTTAATTCGGGTCGGGTCGGGTTGGTTTCGGGTTTCGGGTTTGTTTCGGGTTAGTTGTCGGGTCCGTTTCGGGTCAATCGGGTCGGGTTATTTCGGGTCGGGTCATTTTCGGGTCAAAGAATAAGAGACAAAAGGCCATTTTAAGTCTTTTTGGTTCAATTAAAGTTATGTTTTGTCGGGTCATTTTCGGGTTGAGTGTTTTTGGATCGGGTTATTTTCGGGTCGGGTCAGTTACAGGTCAAGAAAGATCGGGTCATGTTCGGATCGGGTCAGGTCTAATCGGGTTTCGGGTCACATTCGGGTGTTGTAGTTCGGGTCAATTTCAGGTCACGGGTCGGGTCATTCGGGTCGGGTCAATCGGGTCGGGTTGCTTTTGCCAGGTCTAGATAAAAGGACGAGTAAGTCTCCCTTGTGACGGGTATATTCGTCGCAAGCTTCAAATGGGTCAAGTTATCCCACTTGTGTAGATAAGACAAAGCATAGGGAATCACAATTAGTTTGTCTTTTTTTACTCAAGTGGGTAATACTTGACCCGTCGCAAGCTTGCGACGGATATGCCCGTCACAAACGAGAATTTGTGTAAAAGGACGGAGGACTCTTATTTTGAGACTACTTTTCAGAATTGCCATTCAAAAACAAGGCAAATCCCAAATTCTCTCTAAAAAAGTTCTCTTCTAAGGGAAAAAACATAGAGAAAAAAAAGGTATTCATTTCTAGTCAATTAGATTTGAATATTAACTGCTCTTTGATCCGACATCAAGCATCCATTGCAGTCACAGTTTGAGGAGGAGGAAATCCAATTTGTCAAAGGAGAATCAAGTCTTCAAATCAAGACCCTCCTACACATTTCTTTTTTTTGCGGAAATTGAATCAGTAGAATAAATAGAGATTGTACCCAAAATTCTTTGATTTAATAAAATTATTACGGAGTATTTTGTTTCACTATTTTGTGTTTTTTCTATTGTTATTTAGAGATTAACACGAATTTGTTGTTACAGCCATCTTCATTGACAAACAACAATAACTCTAAATTTCTACGCGTTGTTGTAAATTATTTTTGTTTCACAAATTCTTATTTAATACGGAGGTATCCGTCTTAACCTTAAGACGGATACCATATTCTCTTACAAAATACCCATCAAGGGTGAGTGGAGAGCACATGGGGGGATCCCACCTTGTCCCCTCTACCCATTTCCTCTCACAAAATACCCGTTGCAAGATCCGACCTGTCTTAAACAAGACCTACTGTTTTTGTTTATAACGATTGTAAACAAGAATTTATGAACAAAGAGTGCTAAACTAATCATTGACATTCTCTGTATTCACCGACTTCACCGGTATTTCTCCATTACCATGACTATCTTTCTCATACTATTCTCCACCACCGTCGTATACGTACTGTATCAATTCATCGAACACTTAGTATGCAAACCTCGAAATCGTCCTCCGTGCCCCTTCAAAATCCCCATCCTCGGACACCTCCATCTCCTCAAGGACCCACTCCACGAAACTCTCTCAAAAATTCACCCCGGCCCAACCACACTCCTGCACTTCGGGACAAAACGTGTTCTACACGTAACCTCCCCTGCTGCGGTTGAAGACTGCCTACGTCAAAACGACGTCGTATTCGCCAACCGCCCGCGTCTCCTCACAGGGGACACATTCGGGTACGGTTGCAGTACCCTAATATGGGCCCCATATGGGAATATATGGCGGAATCTCCGGAGAATATCATCCATCCAAATACTAGGCTCACACCAAGTTCAATCCTCCTCGGAGATACGGGGCGAGGAGGCGAGGAGGTTAGTTCGTCGGGTTATTTTGGATTCGGGTCGAGAAGCGGAAATTGGGGTGGGATTGTTTGATATGACGCAAAGTGTGATGATGAGGGTTTTGGTGAAGGAAGGGTATTATGGGGAAGAAAATAAGAGGTTTAGGGAGATTATGGAGGATGTTATGAGGGTTGAAGGGACTTCCACCATTGTTGATGTGCTTCCATGGTTGAGGTTTTTAGGTTTTAAAGGGAGATTGAAAGAGAAGTTTCGGGTTTTGGCTGAAACGAAAGAGAGGTTTTTGGATGATTTATTGGAGAAAAACAGAGGGATTATTCAGGAAGTTGGTTCAGGCAATTCGTCGTACAGGTGGTCGGGGACACTGGTTGAGGCTTTGTTATCATTGCAGAAGTCGGAACCGGATGTTTATACCAATGACATGATCAAAGGGCTGGTTCAGGTGAGCTAGCAGTTTCTATGACCTATTATATATAATTAATACGGAGTATGTTTTTCGCCACCCTCGTTAGTTTCAAATTGGGTCATTTTGGTTGTGGTTATAAGAGTCGGATCAGTTTATTTCGGATTAGAGTATGTGTTGATTTTTGAATGTGTGATAGACTGATAACCAATCTTTCAAAATTCAGTCCCTTTCGAATTGGCAAAATTTTGGTCGCGTTTTTAGTCATACACAAATTCGTCTCTTCGGATACAAATAGCTTGAGGCTACTGGGATCAAATCATTCAAATCAAGTGAATTTTGTCGAATCTAGTTCTAACAGGAATCGCATAGGAAATTATACGAAACATCTAATATATGTGTATCATCTATGGAGTATTAACTATGAAAACCCGAATGGTGAGGTAGGTACTACTACTAGCAGGGACGGATACATCAGCTGGGACAATTGAATGGGCCCTGTCTCTAATGCTTAATAATCCAGCTTCCTTAAAGAAGGCCCAAGACGAGATCGATCGACATGTGGGTCATGACCGTCTCTTTGAGGAATCAGAGCTGACCCATCTTCCGTACCTGCGATGCATTATATACGAGACACTCCGATTATACCCAGCAGGCCCTCTTCTAATCCCTCATGAGTCCTCCGCGAGTTGCACTGTTGGAGGCTATACAATCCCACCAGGCACAATGTTGCTGATCAATGTCTGGGCCATTCAGAACGATCCAAATTTATGGGCCGAGCCTAAGGAGTTTATCCCGGAGAGGTTTGAGGGAGTAGAGAGGGAAGATGAGCGGATGAAGTACAAGTTCATGCCGTTTGGGTTAGGGAGACGAGCTTGTCCTGGAGAGGGCTTAGCTATGAGGATGGTTGGACTGATGTTGGGGTTGCTTTTGCAGTGTTTCGATTGGGAGAGGCCAGGCCCAAATCTCATTGATATGGACGTTAAGACTGGGCTTACCATACCCAAGGCCCAGCCTCTTCGGGCAGTGTGCCGGCCTCGAAAATCCATGGCTCACTTGCTTTCTCAAATCTGACTGTTTAGCTAGGGAAATGTCCTGTAAGTTTTTGAAAAATAAGGTATGAAAATACTTGGTAAAGTAGCTCTATAATACGAGTATTTGATATAGGTTGTGATTTATGGTAAAGAGATGTAAGTCATGCTAGAGAGCTAAGCTTGTATACTTTCAAGTTAAATACTTCACTCTAGAATAGATTCTCCTAATGGTTCCCAAAATAATCAGTTATAAGTGTGAAATACTGTTGATCATTGCTTGAGTTTGATACGGTCTGTAATGTAATGGTGGAACTGCGGCCATAGGCCACGAGGTTAGCACAGCCCAGATCTAAACACGGATATGATTTAATCAGATTAATTTTCTGCGCCACTGGCACAATTGGCCACCATACGGGCATAGTCATGGTTTTGCGCAAATTTATTGGGTTGGCATGGCACGGTACAACTCAAACAGGCAGTCACCGATTTTGCAACCTTGCACCCTTTCTACAGTTTGTGCACACCAATGACATCTTAGAGCTTGAGTTGGGCTAGATTGAGTCTGAGCACGAGGTGTCCAAGTAAAACACAACTGACATACAATTCGAGCTAGTTTAAGCCTTAGTAATGTGTGACAAATTCTCATTTGTGTGTTTCAAATAGAAAATTGTTGAAACATTGTTGCATGGAAATATTAGAAAAACTAAGAAGATTACTGCTCTTTGCTTTCAAATGAGTTTTGTTGTAGACATTCTCTTCCAACTTCTGGCCACCTTCTCTTATGGAAACATGAACTATTATAATTTCGGTCACTTTTACTATAGTACTATAGTAGTCATTTTTATGGGAAAATATGCTAATTTATGCACAAATAAGACGTTAAAAGAGAAGGTGGTGAACATTAGTTTTTGCATCAAGTATAGAATAGATTGCTTGATGAATGTCAATAGAATTGTTAGCCAAATAGAGGTTTAGATCACATGCGATTGAGCTCACACAGTACTTTAGCCTTCACATTGTGCATTGCGTGCCATTCTCACGTAAGGTGTTAGGCTGGGGCAGGCAAGAGGGGTCCGGAACCGGCCTTGGGGTGGGACGAGCCGGGTTGGGCGGGTCATGGAAAAGGGGGCCCAAAGGGCGGGCCGGGCCGGGCAGGGGCTCGCTCTTTTGACCAACCCTAGTAGAAGTATATATATATTATGTACTAAATTTAAAGTATAAGACTAGATATGGTGATCCGTAATAATATAAGTAGATTACTTGCTTTTTATCGTGGATATTAGTGTCGATGCTATGTCTGAAGGTTTTATGTTGACCTTGGATCTTATACAGCTATACCTAGTCATCGCTTCGGGTTGGGTCGGATGCGGGACTGGCCTGACCGGTATGGTGTGAACCCGGCTCGGATCCCCGAGGCGGGCTGGGCTATCGAACCTCCCATTCATAATACGGTTTAGTGTTGGAGCTCCATGTTTTGCTTGTTGCATGAGAAAAAGCAGGGCAGGCGCACGCAATAGATGGGATATTGTAGAAAGAAGGCACATTCACAATTCACATATGTGGGAAAGTGTTTTTTTTGTAACAAAAGAAAAAACAAGATAATTTAGAAAATTCACGGGTAAATTAAAAGTAGAGTTGCATACAATTCAGTGAAGAGGAAGTTAAGCAACGAGAGAGGCGGACAAAGTTAGCAGCAACCGCCTACAAGCTGCAATGGCATTGCACAATCTGATTCCTGGAAAAAGCACACATGAAACATGACACAAACTAATTAACCTCCGCTTTCTAAACTGCTTTAAACGGTTCACTCTCTGCAAAACTGCAACTTGACTGCTAATTTTACTCAGAATCATATTCATACCCAGCCGACCAATCTCACAACTTGGCATGCTACAAACTTTTAGACGGCTCCTTCCCGTTAAGTTATTGTCCTTTCATTTTACCATAAACACCAAAAAAAAAAAAGTAGGAAATCATTTGTAGTTATACTTAAGGATGCTAAGTGGACAATAATTCCTTCGGGGTTAAGTTACTCAAATAAAACATTCATACTATAAAATAGACAAAAATTGACTGAGACACTAAAAAAATGAATAGAACAACAATTAATCGGGACCGATGGAGTATTTAAATTAGTCAATGTACATTCATTATAAATTTAAGAGGTTAGATAATGGATGAAATAAGAAATATAATGTCTAGAAATTAGAGGGAAAAAACTTGTCATATTTATTCAAATGGA
This sequence comes from Heliosperma pusillum, assembly GCA_022085475.1. Lineage (NCBI taxonomy): Eukaryota > Viridiplantae > Streptophyta > Magnoliopsida > Caryophyllales > Caryophyllaceae > Heliosperma > Heliosperma pusillum. The sequence goes on from JAIUZE010003757.1 coordinate 22,443, forward strand.
AAATGAGATAGCAATACCCGGTGTCGCCGATATTCAGCGACACTCCTTCACATGTGTATGTAAGAATCACTAAAAACGGTGGGCTTATATGTAAAGGGTCACTAAAATGGTAGATCACCATAAAATATGTGAAAGGGTGTCGCCGAGATTCGGCGACATTGGTTCTCGCCCTATCATTGTCCGTTTAGCTTATCTTCATTCAAATTAACTTTTAGTTCACCTTTATTCAGTTTAAAAAAGTTGTAACACTGTTGTGAACCATAAAATTTCATACGAAAAAAACAATATGGGAAACAGGATTTTTATTTTATAACTGAAAGATTGAGAGGTTACAATTTCCGTGACTCTCTTGATTCCATCCTAAGGACTAAGGTTTGATAGTACTACGGAGGTCTTATCGACTTTATTCCGTAGGGAGATGATGAGATCTTTTTGTGACTTATTCTGTCTTACCTACAATTTGGTAGTAGAAAGACGGAGTCTTTTGACTTAATCCCTTTGTTGTCCTCTAACCCTAAACATAACAAGTGTATTTATAGTTCTAGATAGCTTAGAGGGCAAATAAAATATCTTTTAATATCCTAAGATATTATCACAATCTTTATTAATAATTATCATCAAATACTAAATACATTATAAAATAACTAGATAGCAAAATATAAAGAATCAAGTCCGATTAAAGTCGCATCTTCAAAGAGACCCTTGTCTGCCCCATTCTAAAAAAGCTGATACGATAATATATACGGTATACTTCTTAAGAATCAAGTCCGATCATCCACACAACTGTTACCGTCCGGCGGTCCTTTCCGACCTCAAATTAAATTCCCTATGGTTACCACACATTATGGAATGAACAACATGCACTAGAAGTGTAGAACACAGATATGGGATGTGATTCCAGAATCTTGTATATCCAATTGGATATGAGGGTGGCGGTAGAGTAAGAAGTAACAGTTGAGTATGGGAGATTCTTGTTTCAACTGCACTTAAATCTCACACTGACAGTCTACATGATACTTCAAGCTGACCCTTTGGCTGTTTTCTTGCAAGTATTCCATACTTTTTAACTACTTCTACACACTACTGACTACTGAGTCGTGTATCATGCTATCACCGCATGCACATAGCCTCAAAATGAATCTACTCAGATTTTTCAGGTCCATACATTCGAGATTCACCCAAATTTGCACTCAGTTGTTGAATAACTCGATCTCTTTATCGGGTTATCGACTTATCGTACCAATCTTCGTGATTCTACCGATCAAAATTACTACTCCCTCCATTACTTATTATATGTCGTTCTAGCTTTTTGATTTTTTGTTCTACATTTGTCGTTTTAGCATTCCATCATAAAAACTCTCGAATTCCCAATACTTGAATTGGTCACATAAAATCCCTATTTCAGCCAATAAAATGCATAAAAGAAAAGGCAAAGTTAAACAATGCACTCTTCCTCATGGACAAGTGCACAAAAAGGGAATTAAGGAAGATAAAAAGAAGAATAAATGCAAGTCTTAATTTGAGTGCATCAACTTAAAACGTCATAAAATATGTAAGGGAGGGAGAATTATACATCGCTAACCTTGATCACAAGATAGTGGTGGAGCTGGGGGCTAGCAGCTGCGCTAGACATTGGTGGAGTGAGGGGTAGTAGAGGCCCTCGCCCTCTTCACAGTTTAATTTTTCGAAAATCTATTTAAGATATCTAATATTATTATCCGTTCGTCCCCTAAAGTTCAAATTCTGGATCTGTCACTGTCACAAGAGCCACTTCTAGTGTTTTACCCGAGTAAAAAATACTTCATCCCGGTCAAACTATATGGATTTTTAATATATGAAAATGAATTAAAAGAATCATCCGCATTATCAAATATAGTTAATATACCATATGATTTTCCCAATTATATTTAGTTTTTGCAGTTGGACTTGCTCAAACGGGGTGATCCGTTTTATTGTTTCAGACGGATCAACCCCTTCACAATAGAGCAAGTAAAGTAAAGCAAGTTGAGGAATTATCCATTATCTATCTACTTATTTTCTAAGAGGTTTGACTCATCTGGAGTAGTTTTTGGTAGGGATTTCGCCTAACTTACGTTAGCTAGCTCAATATAGTTCGTCCAATCCTCAAGACTGTATTGACACCAACCTAAGTCTACAACTACATAACCTGCAACCTGCAAAGATATTAAATACAACATCCAATAACCCATGTTACTGGAAAGTCATCATCTTCTTTTGCGAAATTCAAGGGAGAATCCATAACTAATCCAATATTCCAACCGCAACGCTTATTAAATACTCATCTTCCCAATATTTCATCTATATTCACTCTCAAACTCCCAAAGGTCATTGCGGACGTTGCTAAAATATTCCTAATTGGCGGGCCTCTTTATGCAGATTATGGGCCTTAAATATTGGGTAGTCTTATCTCTTTTTGTTTTTGTTTTTTATTCCAGTTTTAGAAAATAATAATGCGAGTAAATGAGTTAATAGTTTACGAAATTTATTGTTTTAAACTTTGTAATAACTCGTTCGACTATTTAGAACGAATTTTTAATTTTTAATTTTTTGTATTTATAATTAAAACTTAGTATATATATGTATGAAAAAATCCTCAAAATAACTGTTTAAAGATCGTGAAACGTCGAATTAATATCTATACATTGTTATTATTGGTGTGTACATACCTAAATAAATCTTAATAAAATCATGAATGATCTTCTAAATTGTTCCTTGTGCAAAAAAAATAAAATACCAAAGGAATCATGTCGTGATAAAATATTATTTTCTCTATTCTATTAAATTGTTTACGTTTTTCAAATTCTGCTTTCATATATTGAAACGTAAACAATTCAAAGGAACAGAAAAAGTATATGATCAATAGTCTGATAATGGTGTATTGGTGTTCAATGTCGAGTCAAATATACCAATATTTGACAATTACCACCAAATGTAAATTTAATCATCACCAATACTTTAATCTTACTCTGTTCATGCAAGTGTTTTCTTGAAGTGAGAAGAAAATATACTTTGTATGGAGGGAGTAAGATTAGGGATGTCAATGGGGCGGGGTGGGTGTGGATGATGGGTAACCCGCACCCGGTCCGCGAATTATAAAGCGTACCCACACCCGCCCGACGACCCGTGCGGGTTGAACTTTTCAAACCCGCACCCGCCCCGCGGGGATCCGCTAACCCGCCAAATTACCTTTCTCCTCATAATTTAAAAAAAAAAAAAAAACAAATCATGAATCTAAACATATTAAGTTTTGTACGACTTATACAAATAGTATCTGGAAAGTGATATGAAATAATTTCACATTCAATTAACTAGTACATAAGCTACCAAACAAGTCTATTTTATTAATTTAACCTTCATCTTTTTAAAATAAATCATTTTTTTTGTAAAATTTTACTTTGGTAGACCTATATTATAGGTGAGTCGGAGATCATTAAGGCGGGTATAAGCGGGGCGGGGACATGCGAGGCGGGTGGTGTGGGGCGGAGTGGGGCGGGGTGGGTCTCATGTGATACCCGCACCCGCCCCACGACCCGCGACGAATGTCACTTCTGATACCCGCCCCACCACCCTTCAAATCATTACCCGCACCGGCCCCAAGTAGGACGAGTGTGGGGTGAGACCCTCCAAGACCCGCCCGTTGACATCCCTAAGTATGATTTTGAATAAGATTCCTTTCATCCAACTTTTATTGTTTTTTTATTTGGTTTTCATATACAAAATTAATTGTTATATTTCAAAATTTAGCAAGTGAAAATAGTGAACTACTCATTCTATCTACATAAAGTCTTGTGTGAGACGGTCCACTTTTATAAAAGTTACTCCTTTACCAACATCAATAAATGGTTGGTTTTTTCAAGAATAGGACCTTCTCACGGTGTGAGACCGTCTTATTCTAGAATTTGTGTTATATTTATAGTTAAATAACTTATCATTTCCCATATCGCTTTTTTTTTGTATTTGAGTTTATTGGTCAAGGAGCATTTATGATATTTTAATAATTTTCTTATGAGTTTTTTTTTTCAAACACTACCTATAATTTAGGTCCCTTTGCCAATAGCTACTTGAAGTTTGTCAAACACTACCTAAAGTTTATAATTTTTTGTCAAACACTAACTAAAATTTATAATATTTTGTCAAACACTACCTAAGGTTTATAATTTTTGTCAAACAATATCAAAATCACTATTTACGCATGAAAAGTTCAAAATTAGTGATTTTAACTTGACGATACTATAATCGTAAAGTTTATTTTGCTAAATTATACTAATGTTTAACCTCTTTTCTAAAAAAAATAGGCTCGTATCACTAGGATGAAGTTAATTATGAATGATGAGGTCGACGATAATTAAAGTCATTTCGTGGAAAATAGGATAAAACTTGGAATCAACAAATAAAGTAAGTTAACCTTGAAGAAAAACTAACCAATAACTAAAGTAAGTTTAAATTAAGCTAAATAAAACAAGGTTTCAGGACATTTGGTTCAAAAGATCAGAATGGATTGAAATAAAATGAGATACTATAAGTCTATGAGGAATGACTTTGAAACCTCGTACATGTTACTTCTTATCTGGCTCACGCGTTGTGAAAAAAAGGTGTTGCTCGAAGATTTCGTGTCAATTGTATGGAGGGGAAATGTAGTTTGAAATTTAAGGGGGAAGATGGGGAGTTAGGGAAAGAATTAGAATGCATTGGAATTTTAGAACTCATTCGAAATTACCTCAAGCAAACACTAATTTGGATCAAATCTCTTTTATTACATTCCAACTCTCCCAACCAAATACCCTCTTTAGTTAGTTGATCTAAAGTGTTGCTTGTTAGTTCCACTCTTCAAGCAAGCCCAACTTATTGTGTTCAATGTAACATGGACATTACCACAATCTCACATGTCTACTTGTGTAGTCGTTGAGCCTAGTAAATTTGGACAATATTATTTTACCTTGTCGAATATATTTGTACCAAGTAGTCCTTCACATCTAAACTTTGAAATGCAAATTTGCACCATGCCTAAGTGCCTAACTATCATTTAAATTTTGTTGACATTTTAGTTTGGATCGAGTCTTCTACTCTCGATTTTATTTCAAGTATAATTATCCGAATCATATTAAATATCTGAAAAGTCCGAATCAAATCAAATCAATTTAAATTTAAAACTAAACACGAATTAAACAAAATTAGACAAATTTAAAACCAATCAATTTACTTAGTCTTCTCTACCCTTAAAGGAATCCTAATCCAAATTTTAACAAAGTCACCTTTTCCTAAATACAACCCATACGTGCCGCCCTCAATATTTAAACTTATCTTACGTCTAATCCCTAAACTCCAATATTAAATTAAAATATAACTTCCAAAGTTCAAACTACAACAAGTCACATTCACAAATATTTCCCTATATAAACCCCACCACACATCAACTCTTTCACTCACACCATCCTTTCCTTAACCAACAATCAAACCTTTTTTCAAAATTCCCTTTTCTCTCTTTTCCTCATCAACAATGTCTACTACTAATTTAATAATACTAACCCTTTTCTCTCTTTTCCTTCTTTCACACGCTTCCTCCTCGTCGGTCCGATCCGACGAGGAGTTAATGGGCCTGTACCAGAAGTGGCAGGCCCATCACGGCAAGGCCCAAAACGGCCTTCCCGGTGGCGAAAGGTTTGAGATTTTTAAGGATAATGTTAAGTTTATTGATCAACATAATTCCGTCGACCGGAGTTATAAACTTGGGTTAACCAAGTTTGCTGATTTGACTAATGAAGAATACCGGTCTATGTTTCTTGGTACCCGGGTCAACCCGGATAAGATGGTGCTTGGTAACCGGAAGGCGAGTCTACGGTACTGGCCCGTACCCGGTGATCGGTTGCCCAAGGCGGTCGATTGGAGGAAGCCTGGTGCTCTTAACCATGTCAAGGATCAAGGCCAATGTGGTATGATATTTTTTTAATTGTTTTTATTTACATAAAATTTTTAAAGTTTTTTATTTTGCGGTGAAAAAAATGGAGATGCGGGGTATCGATCCCCGTACCTCTCGCATGCTAAGCGAGCGCTCTACCATCTGAGCTACATCCCCTTTGATGGTAGATATATTGGATAGGAATTTAAGTATTTTAATATTTTATTGTCGTATACTCGTAGTTAAAAAAATAAACTTGTTGGATAGGGTATTTGTTGAAGTTAAAACTGGTTAAGTTCTTTATTTATTTGTAAAGAATAGAAATTATAGAAAAAGTTAAATGCGATATTACTCATAATTTAGTAACAATTCTTTATATATATGAAAGAGCAATTATAAATTTACAGTTATAAAAAATCAATTCATAGTTGTAATATTATAGAGTATACTGTGACACAAATTCTTGTTTTACACTTGCATAAATACAAATGTTTCCCAAATTCTTATTTCAGACGGAGGTATCCGTCTTAAGCTTAAGACGGATACCATATTCTCTAACAAAATACCCATCAAGGGTGAGTGGAGAGCACCTGGGGGGAGCCCACCTTGTCCCCTCTACCCATTTCCTCTCACAAAATACCCGTCTTAAGATCCGACCCGTCTTAAGCAAGACTTACTGCAAATGTTTAGCTAAGTCAGTGTTTACCATATGATGGTCTTATAGAAAATTTCGTTTTACCAGCTCTGTACCTGACAATTGATTATTGAAGCATAGTACTGTTACTAACTTACTACCCTAACTAGTATAGATCCCGTGCTAAGCACAATTTAATTAGATTTTACATTTACTTAAGAGGCTCCTCGTTTATATTATTTGCATTAAGTAATTATACTTTTATTTTTATATAATATACTTATGTTTAAATTATGATTCTTATGTTTAAATGGAAAAATCGGAATTTTATGTGTAATTGAATATGAAAAATCCTTATTTTCTGCAATGATAATTAAACCTTTTCAGCAAGATTGTGTGTGGGCCCAGATTTAGCAAAGATAATTACAAAATATTTCAGCAATGATTGACCAATGATTGACCGTGGGGCAACTTAAGTATATTCACAATATTGTTTAGCAAGTTATTCGTTTAAGAGCTCTTAATCTTTCAATTATAAGGGGAGTGGAGTATAATTGTAATTCTAAGATTATATTTTAATAAAAGAAAGTTTTGTTTATTTCCTGATTTAGGTGTATAGAGAATGACAATTAGAAAAATTCTTTTGTTCTCGGGAGGACGGTCTTCCTTACTTCTAAAGGAGAGGGAGCAAATTAAAACAAAATATTATATAATGACTTAAGTGTAAGGAGTACAGGTCTCTTAAATGAGAGTGACCAAAACAGAATATTATAATGACTTAGGTGTAATTAGGACTGTTCTCCCACATAAGAGTTTCTGACAAATTAAGTCCATACGGGAACACATAGTTGAGCCACTTAAGAAACCTTGGCCTAAATGTCTAATACAACTGGAAGATTAACACCCTATGTTTTCTGACCAAATTATGAATGTTGAAACAGGTAGCTGCTGGGCATTTGCAACGGTAGCGACAGTAGAAGCCATAAACCAAATAGTGACAGGCAACATGACCTCCCTCTCAGAGCAAGAGCTCGTCGACTGTGACCGTGCTGTTGATGAAGGTTGCAATGGCGGTATGATGGACGATGCCTTCCGTTTCATCATCCAAAATGGAGGCCTTGACACTGAGGCTGATTATCCTTACAAAGGAGTGGATGGAACCTGTGACATCTCGAGGGTATGTCTACTCAGTTCCATCACTCTTCATGTGAAAAGTTTCTTGTTAAACGGTTTTATATCACCTTTTTATGGCGGATTTGGGTCCCATAACACTTGTTCTTTTACGGTTTTTGCTAAGGCGATCTTTTTTTGTAATGCAGAAAAATAACAAGGTCGTTACCATTGATGGGTATGAAGATGTTATCCCTTACAGCGAGAGAGCTTTAAGGAAAGCTGTTGCTCACCAGCCTGTAACCGTAGCCATTGAGGCCGGCGGCAGATCTCTACAACATTACCAATCTGTAAGCTTTTTATCTTATTTCTCTGTTATCTCTGTTTCTAGTTTCAATTTCAGTACCAGTTTCTTCATATTATGTCGCTCCAAAAACTCGCCAAAGATTTAATATGATTAGCATGACTAATTTGATTGATTCTTTATTGGTCTTATTTCTGCAGGGTGTGTTCACGGGCCAATGTGGAACCAACCTAGACCATGCAGTAGTGGTAATTGGGTATGGAACTGAGAATGGAGTTGATTACTGGATTGTCAGGAACTCGTGGGGAAACGACTGGGGAGAGGAAGGACACATTAGGATCAAGCGTAACACACACAATTTCACAGGCAAGTGCGGGATCGCAATGCAGCCTTCTTACCCAGTTAAGAAGTCCGCGAACCCCATTAAGCCGTATTGGGCGTACGAGAGCGAGGATGGCAAAGTTAGCAGCATGTAAGATGATGGTAGTGACAGGAAGGATTGTTAAGAATGTTAAGGATTAAGGAGGGTAGTTACAGATTACTGGTTTTAGCCCTCGATCCGACATTCTTGATTCAATACTTTAAATAGTGTTCCTCGCTTTATTGTTTGTTTTAGTTTCTTTAACATTAATAGGAGCCCTACAATGGCTGCCTGTATTTGTAAATATAGCTTTAAAGTTAAATTCATCTGATGAAAAAAAATACCAGATGAAGATCTAGAAGTTCAGCTTTCAGTTTTTATTAGTAATGGCCGCTCACTTCTTCATTGAAAGTTTGTGTTGTTCATGTGTTGTGTGCTTGTATTCTCTTCAATCTCTTGTGTGTTTTTTCTTCAGACAAGTAGTACAGCAGTCCTCTATATGTGATAACATGAGGATCCAAAATACCGAAAGCCATGGCAAAACTAGGCTCGAATGAAAACATGGATCAACATCATCTCCGCTTGCAATGCGAACCGTTTTTACTTTCCACTTTTCCAGCTCTATAACTCGCTATTTTCGGCCACTTTGTGGTGGTTGTGGCCACCCCCTTCCTGCATATGGTGGGTGCCTCTAGGCAACACAAAATCTGTAACGCTTTCAATTTACCCACTTTACTTTGGTTTCAAAACTCCGACATTTATTGTACAGAGCTAACTCGGTCTCCAAGGTAAATTCTTCATTGTTGGATGTGTAGCCTAAAACCTTCGTCTCTTTAATCCAAAACAAAGTCACTCCTTATCCAAACTCCATGGTAAATAACTTTTTTTTGGGATATCCTACGTGGTAACCCTTAGTTTTTGCATAATCTACGTGATACTCTTCTTTTTACACTTTGATTGTCTATAGCCCACAAGTCGTAGTAATTGAACAGTAAAGAACTACGGAGTATATGCGACGCCATATTTGCAAAAGCTAACATTCCCGCAAGACATCCGTTTCGCAACATTCATACCACGCCTTAATGGATGTTCAGAAGATGACCCGACCCGGAAATAACCCGAACTCGAAAACGAATAGAACTGCTAATAACCCATACATTTAGGGTCCCAACCCGCCGGACCATGACCTGACCCAAAAATACCTAAATTTATTAAAAAGTTGAGTTTAAATCAGATAAACCTTATAAGATGATAAAATTAATTTAAACTTTAAAATTTGAAATAAAATATGTTTATATTTATTTTAAAGCATAGTTTTAATACATATTTAATTACTAAAATGTTTACCATATAAATAGTTACTGTTTATGAATTATGACATTCATGTAACAACACTTCGAATAACGTTGCGATATTAAATATATCAAACAAAAATGCATATATTTTTAATAACGTGATATTAAGATAGATAAATATAAAATTAAGAATGATTATATGTTTATATTTTAAAGTAGAGAAAATATACATCTGTAAAATTGCGTTAATCAGACCTCATTCTGACCCGAAACCCGACTATTACGATATGTATATTTTGATAATTTTGGTAGGTCGTATATTTTGTATTTGGGTAAGTTATATAGTCTCAGTTGGATATATAGGGTTTGTAGTCTTTGTGTATCCTATATATATGTGTCATTGTAATATTGTTTGAAAGAGAAAGACAAAAAGTCATATTTTCCCAAATATCATTCTCTAATTTAACATGGTATCAGAGCTAGGGTTTTCTAGCATCTTATGAGTGGTAACGTCGACGATCCAATTGTCACGAACGTCGACGATAATCCGAATTCTGGTAATAGTCCTCACGTCACAGATTCTGATTCTGAATCTGAGGAGATGAAGCCTGGTGAGAAATTAAGTCCCTATTTCCTTTCCTCTGCCGACAAGTCAGGCGATAAATTAATCGTCGTCGAATTGAGAGGAGACAACTACGATGAATGGTCTGTTAAAATGCGAGGTGCTCTCCGTTCAAAGAAGAAGGTGGGTTTTATTGACGGGACGCTAAAAAAACCGGCAGAGGATTCCGAGGACCTTGAAGATTGGGACATGGTGAACGCCATGATCGTAAATTGGATTTTCAATACGATTGAACCGAGTCTTGGTTCATCGATTACGTATGTTGAAGAAGCCAAAGTGTTGTGGGACGATATCCAACATCGATTCAGTGTTGGGAATGGTCCGAAATTGCATCGTATTAAGGGTGCGATCGCTAATTGCAAGCAAGGAGACAAAGAGACGGTGACTGAGTTCTATGGCCGTTTCAAGAAGCTCTGGGATGATCTTGACAAGTACGATCGTAATCCCGTGTGCAGCTGCGGTGGTTGTAAGTGTGGAATAAATAAGCAATTGGACACAAAGCGGGACGAAAGCAGAGTCCATGATTTCCTTTTAGGAATTTCATCTACTTATTCTACTGTCGGTTCTAATTTGCTTTTGCAGGAACCCTTACCATCACTTAATAAAGCCTACGCCACTCTCATTCAAGAAGAAGGCGTGAAAGGAAAAGTGATGACTGATTTGGGTGCAAGAGGAGGCGAAAACAGGGGCGAACCAATGGGTTTTGCAGCCAGGTCCGTGCCCTCGCTTGTCCCTGCCAAGGGAGATGATGCGGTGAAGGCAGAAGGAGATGTTCAAGGTGGACGACCTTGGTGTGAGAAGTGTAAAAAATATGGCCATACTATTTCTCGCTGTTTTGATATTATAGGTTACCCGAAAGGGTGGCGTGAGAGAGGAGCAGGTCGTGGCGGAAATAGAGGAGGTCGTGGAGCTGGCAGGGGTGGTTCTGGTGGTGCTGCTAATGCAACACAAAGTGCGTCGACTGATTCGGCTCCTGAGTCTAAAGAGTCCTACGTCACAGTTCCAAAGGAGCAATGGGAGGCCTATGTCAATCAGAACAAAGCTTCCACTTCGAATGTGCGCATGAACGGTAAGACGGATAATAATGATTGTTGGTTGGTTGATTCCGGCGCAACTCACCATATGACAGGGAGTCTAGATAAATTGCAACATATTATTTCAATTTCGCCCCGTAATGTGAGTTTGCCCAACGGGAAAACCGCTATTGCATCCAAAGCAGGGACGGTTACTTTGAGCGACAAACTGATTTTACGCCATGTCTTATTTGTCCCTGATTTTACTTGTAATCTAATATCCGTCTACCAATTAAATGTCGAACTTGATTGTGAGGTGCATCTCACTGATAAATCTTGTGTGATACAGGACCGCGCAACGAAGAGGACGATTGGTACGTGTGAGCAAAAGGGAAGGCTATATGTGCTTGAGGGAGTCACAAGACACACGGTCCTTGCTGCAAAGACGAGTGAAGATGACACTGGTATTTGGCACCGTAGACTTGGGCATCCTTCAAGTCGGGTAGTTCAGTTTTTGCCTTTCATCAATAAGAAGTGTGATAAAAACAATTCATCTTCCATTTGTGATATTTGTTTGAAAGCAAAACAAACACGTGATAAGTTTGTTGTTAGTCGAAATAAAGCCAACAGTATTTTTGAATTGGTGCACTGTGATTTGTGGGGTGATTATCGTACACCTTCGTCTTGTGGTAGTTTTTATTTCCTTACTATTGTCGATGATTTTTCCCGTGCAATTTGGGTTTATTTGATACGGAAAAAGGATGCAGTTGCTCAGTTATTACAAAATTTTGTTGCCATGGTTAAACGACAATTTAGTAAGGATGTCAAAGTGGTGCGTACTGATAACGGTACGGAGTTTATGTGTTTGAAATCTTATTTTCATACTCTTGGGATAATACACCAAACAACGATTGTCGGTACTTCGCAGCAAAATGGTCGAGTGGAACGGAAGCATCGTCATATTCTTAACGTGGCCCGTGCTTTACGTTTTCAAGCTAATTTGCCTATTATATTTTGGGGTGAATGTGTTTTAGCTGCTGCATATTTGATTAATCGGACTCCTTCCGTCCTTTTAGAAGGAAAAACTCCTTTTGAAATATTATTTGGAAAACAGGCAAATTATGATAACTTGAAAGTTTTTGGTTGTTTGTGTTATGCCCGGCATCCTCGAAAGGATGGTGATAAGTTTGCTCCACGTAGTCGGCGATGTGTTTTTGTTGGCTATCCTTTCGGTAAGAAAGGTTGGGAAATTTTTGATTTGGATTCTCATGAATTTTTTGTTTCCCGAGATGTGGTTTTCGATGAATCTTCTTTTCCTTTCGGGACTGTTGTCTCGGTTGGTCAGCCACACGTTGATACTGTTGATGAATCTCTTGGAGAGTGTGACACCCTCAAATTTGCGGAAAGAAAAAAAATTATTTAAATACATAAACGAAATATGATAATACATAACGAAGGTGTCATAACATAAAAAGGTCATTACAAAACGGAAATACTATTATACAAAAGAAATCTACAAGACGGGAGACATATCTCCCGTATAAATACGGAAATAAAAGAGTGTATAAATAATATACAATCTAAGAACCGAATATAGGTCCAGGTATATACTTCTCTCGCTAGCTCGTCAATGTACCCAATGTATGCATCACAAACCTGCCAACCGCATTAAATATAAACACGGAAGCCACAGTCAGTGGGGAGTAACTCCGAGTTCTCCCAGCCACGAAATGTCGAGTTTAATAAAACATGAATAACATAAAGCAATGTATATGGAAAATACAAAA
>JAIUZE010003758.1:0-24572 GCA_022085475.1 Heliosperma pusillum
CTTAGTGTTCATGGTACTATTTTACCTTGTTTTCCTTGTATTTTGTAGCCATCACAAATGTCAGGCAACTTTTCTGTATCACATTCTATTCCTTAGCAATTACCCTCTCCTCATGAGCTACGACACAAATATCTGGCAGAAGCAATGTACTGGCACTTCAATTTACAGGCTCTTTAGCAAATTAAAGGCTGTCAAGCATGCTTTACTGCATTTGCATAAACATTCATTTCTTCGATTTTTCTGCTCAAATTGGCGAAGCTAGCTAGGAAGGCGTTATTGAACTGCCCCAATGATCCTATTCTGCAACCCTCCTCTCAAATCCTCATTGATCATTTTAAAGTGATGGTTGCCAAGTATAAAGCTTGAAGGATGCTAAGCTAAGCATGCATAGTCCTAGGGAAAAGATTCATAAAATTCGATTTAATAATTCTTCTTCTACTGTTTATTTTTCCCTAAAATAGCTGAGAGAAGACATCATAATATTATTGGCTCTTTAGCAAACTAAAGATGAGTTGAATGCTCAAGGAATGGACAATGTTAATGCTGCATTTGAGAACTGAAATCCCAGTTAAAGGATTGGACTTGAATATTATGGCTTCAACTTACTACTCCACTTACTAAGAGGAAATCAGAGATGCTCTTTTTGCGATTGACACTAATAAAAGTCCGGGTCAAGATAGGTTCCTTATCAGCGAGAACTATAAATCAGCGGTTTGTGATTTTTTTTATTTAAAAAAGGGATGCAGTGCTAGCCCATATATTATGGTTATATTCTATTATGCTCCTCACTCGAATGCTCATTGGGCTTGAAGAGTGGTTGGTTAGTGCATAGGCCCCGTATACCATGTGCGGGTTTTTTCCACTTGATGAGTTTCTGAGATATTGGGGGCTGCCAGAATTTGAACACGTGACCTTTGGTCACTCTGGCTCTGATACCATGATAAATGAATCATCTAAACCAAAACCTTAAGGTGATGGTTGAGGCCCATATATTATGGTTATAATCTATTACACGCAACATCCGTCAAGGTGAGGCATATTTTCGAGCATATCATGTTGTCTCATTCTCTTGTCAAAGGGTATGGAATGAAAAGCCTCTTACAAAAATCTACTTATTATAAAAGCAAAAACATTTTAAGCATTTTGATTGGTTCCTTGAATCCAGGAAATAAAAAGAAAAGTTTTTCACTTTGCAATAATGGTAGGGCCCAGTGTGAAAAAAGTGAATTAATTGTGCAATTGCTACGCATAATAACTATTCTACCTTGGATCTTATAATTTCTATAAATAAAATACCCAATACACATTTTATACTTTTACAATCTTATTCAATATTCAATACAAAAACATAATCACACTTTATAAAATTTGATTTCTGTCTCTAAATAATTAGTCTCCAAATAATATACTAAGTAGTTTATGGTCAAAGTCTTATACTCGGAGTAATTATTAAAGGTTATAAAATGTTAACAAAAAAAATTTTTAATTGTGTTTGAAATTTATAGTACAGCTAAGCATTTTTAATTATTATCTCAAATATAATGTATATATATTAATTTCTATTAAACTTCTTGACTTTGCTTTGACCCGGCGGGTGGACTTGTTCGTGTCCGATTTTGACTCAAAATTAACGGGTTATTTCGTGTCCTGAATAAAATGAGTCAGGTTGTGTTTAAGGATATATAGGTCTACTATTGGGCATATGATAATATCATGTTATTTGAATCCCGTATATATATTTGGTGTATATTTTTCTAATATTTGTGATTCTATTAAATTAAATTTTTCATTATTTGTAAATTTCAATTCGTTGAATGATATTATTTAAAATTTTAAATATAGGAGTTGCGGAGTTTTTGTTTCAAATATTATTTATGAAAAATTTAATAAGTAAACCCGTGCATTTTTTGCACGGGTTTAAAACTAGTTGATAAGTATAGTTCTCTGCAACAAAATGGTAGACATTAGAAATGTCCTATTTTTTTTACAACAAATATAAAAACACAACATCAGGCATTTTTATTGTCTTTTGTTAATAAGTATTGAACTTACAGGACATTGCAGAATCAGAATAAGACTACAATTAGCAGTCATTAATCTAGGAGACTGTGAATCAGAATACGTAAAATAATTACACATATATATCTAATGAAGCAATTGGGTTATGAGTACTTCTCAAATCAATGAAAACTAACATACAAATAATTAAATTCAACAAAAATAATTAAAAATGAAAAATAGAACTTACTCTTCCACTAAGAAACAAACTCATTGTGGAACCAGCTACTAACCTCCCTGCTATAATATATATACCACCCAGGAAAACTAGTAGTAGTAATTAAACAGCTGTACCCAACAACTTCAATCTTAGTTACCCTCTCCTTTAAAACATCGTAGTTTCATACTTACACCCTCCATTTTTATACTCTCTTCTCCTTCCAATGGCTGCTTTATCTCTATTACTCTTCCTTATCATAGCAAGACTAACCTCAGCCCACAACATAACACAAATCCTCAATTCCGACCTAAAATTCTCCGAATTCAACACTTCTTTAACCCGGACCAAACTTGACCGTGAAATCAATTTTCGTAACAACGTAACAGTCCTCGCTATCCCGAATTCCGCTATCTCCCCTCTCTCAAATCTCTCCATCCCCTCCGTCAAAAAGGTCCTTTCCCTTCACGTCATACTTGACTATTATGACGGAAAAAAACTCCAACATATCAACAACTCCGTTTTAGCTACTACTCTGTTTCAACCACCTAACCACGCCACCTCCTACCTCGGTGAACGAAACCGTCAAATTCAGTTCTGCAAACCTGGCTCGCTCAAGTCAATTTACGTCAAACAAATCGTACAAATACCCTCGTCATCTCTCTCAGTCATCGAAGTGACTTCGGTCATTCTCGTTTCCGAGTTAATGACTTCGTTCGATTATATCAACATAAGTGTTATGTTGGAGATGGCAGGATGTAACACATTCAGCGGCGCTTTCCTTTCTTCAAGCGCGGTATTGAAGACGTATGAAGATCATTCAAAACGTCAAATTACAGTTTTTGGACCAACGGATGAAGTGTTCAAGGCTAAAATGTGATGAACCTTGATAATTTGAGCAATGCTGACGTTGTGTCGTTGTTGCAGTTTCATGCGCTTGGGTTTTACGCACCAATCAATATCTTGAACGAGGCGAAATCAAATTTGGAAACGCTAGCATCGAGAAAATATAGATTGATCACATCCACTATTAGCGACGCGGTGACGCTATATACTGGCGTTGATAATTCGCGTATCACCGCCATACTTGTTGATGCGACTCCGGTTGTAATTTACAAGGTTGATAGGGTCTTGGTGCCGGTTGTGTTCCATGAGCAGCCGAAGAACGGTGGTGATGTGTTGAAGGTGGTTGTACTCTCAGTGTTACTGGGTGTAGTCTGCTCATTTCTTTAGGGCTAATTATTATTATTATTATTAGTAGTAGTATTTAATTTGTTAATTTAGTATCAATGTTTTTTATGGGCGAGATTCTTTTCATCAATATTGGACACACAGTCCATCTTTTTTCCAAATTATTGGAATGTGAAATTTAGTATCAATTTATAGTACAACTAAGCATTTTTAATTATTATCTCAAATATAATGTATATATATTAATTTCTAATAAACTTCTTGACTTTGCTATGACCCGGCGGGTGGACCCGTTCGTGTTCGATTTCGACTCAAAATTAACGGGTTATTTCGTGTCCTGAATAAAACGAGTCAGGTTGTGTTTAAGGATATATAGGTCTACTATTGGGCATATGATAATATCATGTTATTTGAATCCCGTATATATATTTGGTGTATATGTTTCTAATATTTGTGATTCTATTAAATTAAATTTTTCATTATTTGTAAATTTCAATTCGTTGAATGATATTATTTAAATTTTTAAATATAGGAGTTGCGGAGTTTTTGTTTCAAATATTATTTATGAAAAATTTAATAAGTAAACCCGTGCATTTTTTGCACGGGTTTAAAACTAGTTGATAAGTATAGTTCTCTGCAACAAAATGGTAGACATTAGAAATGTCCTATTTTTTTTTACAACAAATATAAAAACACAACATCAGGCATTGTATTGTCTTTTGTTAATAAGTATTGAACTTACAGGACATTGCAGAATCAGAATAAGACTACAATTAGCAGTCATTAATCTAGGAGACTGTGAATCAGAATACGTAAAATAATTACACATATATATCTAATGAAGCAATTGGGTTATGAGTACTTCTCAAATCAATGAAAACTAACATACAAATAATTAAATTCAACAAAAATAATTAAAAATGAAAAATAGAACTTACTCTTCCACTAAGAAACAAACTCATTGTGGAACCAGCTACTAACCTCCCTGCTATAATATATATACCACCCAGAAAAACTAGTAGTAGTAATTAAACAGCTGTACCCAACAACTTCAATCTTAGTTACCCTCTCCTTTAAAACATCGTAGTTTCATACTTACACCCTCCATTTTTATACTCTCTTCTCCTTCCAATGGCTGCTTTCTCTCTATTACTCTTCCTTATCATAGCAAGACTAACCTCAGCCCACAGTATAACACAAATCCTCAATTCCGACCTAAACACTACAACAATTTAGCATTTGGGCCACGTTAAAATTCGTGGCGCAAGTGCTAAATTTCCGTGGCTAAAGCATATTGCCACGGGAATACCTTTCGTGGCCCAAGTGGCCGTGGTTAACTGATAGTCACGGGAAAAACAATATCGTGGCTAAATTTCAATATATAGCCACGGTTTCTCCCGTGGGTAATAACTCCCGTGGCTAAAAATTTATTCTCGTGGCTAAAAATAATTCCCGTGGCTAACGAGATATATATAAAATAAATAAATATAATGAAAAATATTATTATTTTTTTTACAACCAAATATTTTTCACATATTGAATTATGCTGGACCGTATACTTGATTTGCTATTTAAGTTAATTTATCCAAACGTCATTTCGTGTCAACAATAATACACTTGTACGAATCGGAAAAGCTTCCCATGAGGTCACCCATCCCATGACTAATCTCACCTGAGCACGCTTAACTGTGAAGTTTTTATGATGACCTTGCAAACATGAAAGTTAACATTTGTTGATTTAATTTGAACTTTGAATCCTTTTAAAATGATTGTAGTCTTTCAAAAACTATATTAACTATCAATCGAAGATAAAAGTGTTACTAGATTTAAATATTTTTGGTGAAAAATACATTATTTTGGCCAAAATACTTTAGTTTTTTATGTTGAGTTCCCGGTTAATGATTTTGAGTCGTTTTTTTTGCCGAAATCAACAAAAATATTTCCTCAAAAAGGTAATTTAATCATGTTATCCTCTTTTCCCTTAATTTAGCGACATTCTAATTTTATTTTCTTTTTTACCAATCTTCACTCCGAAGTAGTTAATCCAAGTATCCCTTTTGATCCAAATCTTCTTAATCACCCCCAATTCCAAATGATGTTACAAGTTTTTAACAACCGACAAAGTCCATATCCGAATAATGTTTCGGATAATTCCCCCGCAATTTCCTAACAATTTAATTCAAATCGTAATTATTTAGGCTCCTCACAACAATTTTTTTCCCCTTATCTCAACATGTATGCGAACAAGCTGAGCACTCTCCGGGAGGAGATGTCAGCAGTAACACAACTCCAAGTCAGGAAATAAGGGAAGCTCGTCATCTTGAAAAAATTGAGGAGGTCGCGGTTCAAATATTTCTGGAAAAAAAACAATGTCAACCAAAGGTCACCAAAGGTTACATGGTCTATACCAGAAGATGTAGCGCTTGTATCGAGCTACATCAATGCCGGAGGAGATGCAAGAATGGAACTAATCAAACATTTAAAAATTTATGGAATATTATTATGCAACTCTTTGAAGAAGCGCGAGAAAGTAATCCTGGCGAAATAAAGATAAGGTCTTTAAAATCTCTACAAAATCGATGAGATCATATTAATCAGACTGTGTCTAAATGGGCCGGTATATATGCAGAATGTCAAAGAAACAAAAAAAGTGGACAAAGCGAAGATGATGTTGAGAATGACGCTCATGATACTTTTCGTAAATTATTCAACGGTAATAAATTTAATTTAATGCATGTGTGGGCATTGATGAAAAAGAAGAAAAAGTGGCAACCTTGGAGCAATCAACTACCCTCGAGAAGTGGTGAAAGCTCTAAGAGATCTGAACCAGATACATCGACTGAGGAACCACCCGAGGGTATTAAAAAACAAAAAAAAGGTAAGGAGGCTGCGTGTTCTTCTCTTATGAGCCTTGACACTTTTCATGCATCTATTAAAGAAACTGCTCAGAAAAGAGACGACTTAGGAGAACGGTGATTGAGCTAATAAGGGAGCGAAAAGAAGAAAAGAAAATACAAAGAGAGGAGGATGCTAAATTTAAGTTCTTAAATATGTTGACGGCTAAGCCCGTTCTCGACGAAGATGAACAAGAAATGTATAAGAAGCTCAAGGAGGAATTTAGGAATAGATATTTTTAGTATTATTACAAGTTTCTATGGCTTTAGTATCATTTATTTTTTTACTTGTTCCATGTTTTCCCTTTCCTAGCTTAAGTTAAGTGATTTTGTTACTACAACATCTATCAATTATCAATTGTAAGCGATTGTGAGACAAACGATTATGCGAGAGCGTCTCATATATTTTCCCTTTTACTAGTTTACGTGAGACCGTCTTATAAAAGAATAGTCTATTTGTTTAACGATATCAATCTTAAACTTTTGTTGGTGTTCATCTTTTATCAACTTGGTAGACCATTTTAAACGATTACCAAGGTTCAGCAATGAAAGCAATATGTATTATTACAGCTTGGTGTTCATCTTTACCCAAATTATCTTTTAAGACGGACACTATTCATCATAAGTTTAAGACGGCCACTATCCGTCTTAAGTTTAAGACGGCCATTCTACGTCTTAAATTTAAGACGGGTCAAAATAGCTACCAATTTCATAGATAAGACGGATATATCCGTCTTAAGGGAGATTATTGTTTAATCCGTCTTAAGAGAGACTTATTTTCATCTTTAATCAAATGCATTTTTTATAAACTTACAGAAGTTATCGAAAGCATTAAAAACATTGAAAATGGAGAGCATCAAAACTTCATGTAAGTACCAACACAAAATGTCAATGGTACGTTGACATATAACATTGAATTCATGCATTCAATCTCAGGAGAAACAATGTCTATAAATTATGGCTGGTTACTTGTGAAAAACATATACACTCCATATTTTACTTTATTTATCTATTCTGTCATTCCCTCCCTTTAAAGTTTGATTACTTATTCAATAACAAAATGAATTTTAACTATGATTCAAGTTCTAATTCAAGTGATGATATTTATGATATATGTTAATAGATTATCTTGAGGAAATTCGGAGTATGCAAGTGATAGAAGAAGGCATTCTATCTCATATTGCGACAACCGCTCAAGAAACAACACATGGGAAGAAAGGTCGGGTTGTTATACCGAGGGATCGCGAAGCAGCAAACGATCAATTGATTATGGACTACTTTAGACAAAGGTTTCGGATGCGGCAACAAGTTTTTATGCGTATTGTCAATGCCTTAAGTGCAAATGACAATTACTTCCTACTGAAGCCGAATGGACCGGGGTGACTAGGTAGGGGTGAGCAAAACCGGGTATCCAGTTTTTGGAAGGCCAAAAATTAGAACCCGGATCCGACCCGGATTAACCGGGTACCCAGTTTTCGTATACCCGGTTAAACCGGGTACCCGAAAACTGTATACCTGGATCCGGTTTAATCGATAATGCTCAAACCTGGAAATCGAGTCCACAACATTAGTAACGACCAATAAATAAGATGCTTATATAATCCATTAGGATCATTATTACAAAACACAATTACTTGCAAAGTAAGTAGGTAAAATAGCAAAATACAAATTTGCAAAATTTCACACAAAAATTTGTCACTGATAAAGTGAGTTGCGTATATTACAAGTTTCACATAAAATGATTGGTGCTCAAAATTTCACTCATACAGTCAAAATAGAAAACAAAATTTTACATACAACTTTTATTTTGGTTATTTTTAATTTAACCAGGTCAAAACCGTATACCCGGTTTTGATTTTCCCTGACCCGGACCCGGTACGGTTTTTTTAAAAACCGTATCGTATACCCGGAAATTCGTATCGTGTACCCGGAAATCTGTGTAATTAAAACCGTATACCATATCGTATCCGTATATTAAAACCGTATCGTATATTTTTGCTCAGCCCTATGACTAGGTGCTTCAAGTCTTCAAAAATGCACTGCGACATTACGAATGTTAGCTTATGGCACCTCGGCTGATCAACTTGACGAGTACCTTAAGTTAGGCGCTACTACAATAAAGGAATGTCGTTCACATTTTGTCGGAGGAATTATCTCTCAATTTTCGGATGAGTACTTAAGAAGGCCAACAACGAGACGTTCATCGTCTCCTTTCCGAAGGGGAGCGTCGTTGTTTTCTTAGCCTAATGGGCAGCATTGATTGCATGCATTGGGAGTGAAAAAATTGTCCACTTGGATGGAAATGGATGTATCAAAGAAGATTACGAACAACCACTATAATCTTGGAAGCTGTTGCGTCTAGAGACCTTTGGATCTGGCATGCGTTTTTTGGACCCCTGGGTCAAATAATGATATCAACGTACTTCAACGATCCCCCTGTATTTGATGACGTACTAAATGGCCAAGCTCCAAAAGTTCGGTACGTTGTAAATGGAAATACCTACCATACAGGATATTATTTGACTGACGGAATTTATCCGAAATGGGCGGCATTCATTGATGCCATAACCGCTCCTCAAACCCCTAAACAAAAGTTGTTCACTAATAGTCAAGAGAGCGCTAGAAAAGACGTCGAGCGGGCATTCAGGGTGCTACAAGCTCGATGGACAATTATACGACATCCGGCTTTAACATAGAATATCGATATATTATGGAAAAAATTAATGGCATGTATTATCATGCACAACATGATCATGGAAGATGAGCGGCATGGGTATGTAAACTATAAACACTCACGAGTACTTGAAAATGACGTTGAATCATATTCCAATGTTTCCGAGACATTTATTGTTACCCCTGGAATGTACGCGGAGAGAAATTTACACAACTTCATGGCTAGAAGGGATGAACTTCATGACAAACAAATACACATGTCTTTGTAGAACGATTTGGTCGAGCATATGTGAACTATGTTTCAAGGCTCGAATATATATTAGAAATATGTATCACAATTTAATGTTAAGTTTCATGTATTTTCATTTGAACTATTTTAATGAATTTTATAAGTTATTAATTGTAACTTAGTAATATCATTTGTTTTTAAAATTAGCTTTATTTATCTATATAACACTAAAACACTATAATAAAAGTGACTCATAATATTAACTATAAAATAATTTTAATAAAAGTAATATAATAGGATCCTCTCTATTGTGGGAGAAAAATAGAAGAGGAGGATTTGAAGAGGATGTAGATAGTAGGAAATGAGTTGGATGAAAGTGAGACTGATGAGTCAAAAAAATAGAAGGAGAGATAAAAAATAAGAGGATGAAACTATCCCCTCTATTTTGGGTGCGCTAAAGGCCACTAAAAAAAGAAGTTGACAATGATGTAGGCCCACGACACTAATGAATATGTAAAGGCCACTGAAAAAAGAAGTTGACAATGATGTAGGCCCACGACACTAAATGTGTGCAAATTGAAATAGAACTAAATACTCCGTAGTTGCATACTTGTGCAATTTGGCCTGTATGAAACAAATAGGTAGTACATATCAACTTGGGCATCTTCGAATGCCATGGTGGGCCGAGCCCAGGCCCAGCGAAATGAAGTTCCGCTGCTGCCACTCACAATAAGCTTAGTCAGCACAATCACAATCGTCAATTGTGTTTTCCATAGAACCACAAGCGGGTCAGCCCGGCCCGGCCCGACCCGACCCGACCCGGCCATCTGGCTATTATGACCCGGCCCGGCCCGACCCGTTGCCAGACCCGTTCCAGCCCGCCCCTCCCCCCTGGCCGGGCCCGGGTCCATGATTATTAGCCCGGCCCGCTCCCCAGCCCGCTCCCCAGCCCGCCCTCCTGGCCGGCCCGGCCCGGCCCGTCCTTGGCCCGCCCCACCCAAATATAGCTGTTGGAGTTGAGTCCCAACGGCTATATGCCATTTTTCTTATTTTTTTAATTTTTTTTTTGTTTTTTCCCTACTTAATTTCCTATAAATACCCCCTAATTCTAACACTAATCCTCACACTTTCTCACTTCTCTATCTATTCTATTCTACATTTTTACATATATCAATTTTCAAGTTTTTATAATAGTTACAATATAATTTTAATACTTACTATTATATAAAAATATAAAAATTATAATTATATAAAAAATGGAAGAGGGAAGAGATTATACTCCGGAAGAATTTGAAGCCATGTTTGCGTCTCAAGAGGGTAATAAAATTTTTTTTCAATTAGTGTTATTATTATATTTCAATTTCGATTTTTAATTAGTGTTATTATTTATTTTACTACAATTTTTTTTGATTCACAATTTCACATATCTAATTATATTATTTTAATTTATTGTAGGTTCTAACCGTAATGAAGAAGTTGAACAAGGAGAAGAAGAAGAAGAAGCGGGTGGAAGTAAACCATCAGGAAAAGTGTCCTATGTATGGAAATATTACGAGAAAGTGCCCGTCCCAAATAAACCAAGGCATTTTCGTTGTGTATGCACGGTTTGCCGTGACATAAAAAAGATTATGAAATCTTATGCTTGGTCCATTGGAACCGGGTTTGGAAGTATGAGTCGGCACTTGAGGAACGACCATGGTATCACCGCAAGTGGTGTTGGTAGCCAAACTCAAACTCAACTAAGCGGTTTCATGAGTGAACAAGCCGGCGGAGGTAAGCCTTTCTTTTATTCCCAAAAAAATATGATTGATCATATGGCCACTTTTGTTAATCTTGAAGAGTTGCCTTTTACTTATGGTGAAAGTGTAAATTTGGAAAATTTTAATAGGCTTGCTTTACAACCGTCTTATTCTCATGTTAACCGTCACACTTTGAAAGATCGTACTATGGCACAATATAAAGAACAAAAAAAAGAATTGATTGCATATTTTGCTAATTTTGATGGTAGAGTAGCATTAACTAGTGACACATGGACTTCAAAACAAAATAATCCATTTATGTGTGTTACCGTCCATTGGATTGATAATGATTTTTTTCTACAAAAACGTATTATTGCTTTTGATATCATGGAAGAAAAACACACCGGTTATAACATTTATTTGCGTCTTAAGAAAACGTTAGATAAATTTAATTTGACTAAAAAGCTTTTCTCCATCTCTTTTGACAATGCATCGGCTAATACTAAATGTATTGATTATGTTCTTCAAATGGATGATTTATTGCTAAATGGTGATCTTGTGCATGTTAGGTGTTGTGCCCATATTATTAATTTGTCGGCTCAAGAAGGACTTGCTTTTTTAGCACCACTTTTAGAACCCATTAAAACTTGTATTAATTGGACTAGAAATGCTAGATCGATGAAAACACAATGGAAAACATTATGTGATAAACATGGGTTACGAAATAAACAATGGGGTACCGATTGTGCCACTAGGTGGAACTCGACATATAAATTGATTAAACAAGCTTTAAGGTATAAAAATGTTTTAACTGAGTTTTATAATAGTCACCAACGTGATGAAGATGCAATGATTGATAATAGTATGTGGACAATTGCCGCTAATGTTTGTAACTTATTAAAACCGTATTACAATGCCACCAACGTTTTTTCTCTTGTGTACGAGCCTAATGTGCATTTAGTTATACTTGAATGTTTAAAAATTGTTATTGCTTTTAAAACTGCTGAAAATGTTGAACCATGTTTAATACCAATTGTTGATGATATGAAAACAAAATGGGTAAAATATTTTACTTCTTTTCCATATATATATGGCGTAGCTTCCTTATTAGATCCATGTGTTAAACAAATAGGTTTAACTAATAGTTTACTCTTTTATTATGAAATGCTTAATATTATCGACTTTGATGTTGAAATATATGTCCAAAAATGTATTGATGTTTTACGTGAATTATGTAAGATTTATGCTAAGGATAAGGGGGAGTCTTCTTCTAGTAGTTCCGTAACTACAAAAAGCGCTCGTTTCGACGACCAACTTCATTCTATTTTATTTCGGAGAACCCAATCCTCATCGTCCTCCACTTCTACTCTCGCTACAAAAGAACTTGACGATTATTTAACGCATGGGGTTGATACTAATGATACGGATTTCAACATCCTTCTTTGGTGGAAAGCCCGTTCCATCCAATTCCCCTTACTATCAAAAATAGCTAGAGATGTGCTTGTTGTTCCCGCTTCTACGGTTGCGTCGGAATCCGCTTTTAGTGCAGGTGGAAGAGTTCTAGATGATAAAAGATCTCGTTTGGCTCCCCCAACCGTAAAGATGTGTGTGTGCAAAAGAGATTGGGATCTAGCCAAGATAAGACGTCAAGGGGCAAAGGAGTTCGACCCATTAGAAGCCGACGAGATAGTGGCTACCGATGCATCATCCGGGAACTAAAGATACACCTCCAATCCATAAAAAGGTAAGTCGGGTAAGTAAAGAACTACGTCGGCTTTGATTCTTTCGAGATACGTAGGCACCTTAATAATTATAATTTTTTTACTTAATATCAAATTAAATTAATTTGGTATTATTTGAAAGAGTTATATTCATTTTGATCAAGCCCTTTTTAAAAAAAAATTAAAAACCCATTATGTCTTTTATATTTTGTCTCTTACATTGTGTTCTTTATAGTATGTATTTTATAGTTTGTCTCTCCACGTCATGTAATATTTCAATTCGTAGTCATTTAATATGTAAGTCGTTTCTATTATGAAGGAAATGAGGAATGTATGCCATTTTAATTATGTAAGATTGTAAGTTACTAATTATTTAATTATCGTATTATGTAAGTCATGAGTATGTAAGGCGATTCTATTATGGAGGAATGTAAACCATTTTAATTATGTAAGCTACCAATTATCGTATTATTTTTTTTCTTTTCTCCACATTTAAGTTCAAAAAAAAAAAAAAATCGAACTACTCTGGCCCGGCCCGGCCCTGAATAAACCCGCCCACCCCAACCCCACGGGCCAGGCCCGGGTCAACACTCAAAGAGCCCGGCCCGGCCCGGCTCAGCCCGCCCTCCCCAACGGGCCTGGCCCGGGTCAGACCAGGTGAACCCGGCCCGCCACCGGGTCAGCCCGGCCCGGCCCGAACCCGGCCCGGTACCATGACTAGAACCACTAATACATGCGTTGTCTGCATTTTTTCTTCTAGCCTTACTTGGGGGGAAAAAGGATTATACATCGGAGGTAGTACCTCAGAGTAGGGATGGCAACGGGTCGGGTCCGGGTCGGGTCCAGTAGGACCCGGACCCGGACCCGTGCCCCGTACCTTGGACCCATACCCGACCCATACCTAAAGGGTCCAAAATAATTGGACCCATACCCACACCCAACGGGTCCGGGTCCGGGTCGGGTCTACCCGCGGGTCTAGTTGAGAAAGCACTTTAAATTTGAGTTGGACTATGGACAAACTCAGCAACATCCGTTAGGAAGGGTCTCTTATTCATTTCATTTGAACCAACTCAGCCAAATGACTTCTTTAAAGTAATTTGGAGAGTGGGTGGGGCAACAACCAGATTAACTCAGCCAATGTTCTTTTAAGTAATTGTTTCTCATGGGTGGGGCTGTAACAACCGGATTAACTCAGCCAAGAAGGATTGTCCGCAGCATGATGAATAAGAAACTGAAGGAAGACTAACCAAGTCACTCAGCCAAGTTACAACTCAGCCAAGTGACTTCATATATATTCCCATTAACGTCAGCTCTTCTGAGAATCCACGGCAAACTATGTTAGAAATTCCAAATAACTTCACCTAAGTGACTCTTAATATAGCCAATGATGGCCAATGTCTTGGCTTAATATTTGAGTTGTACTGAAATCATTTCATTTGAACCACTTATTCAAATTCTTAATCTATATTTTGTTGTATGATGCATGCAACATCCGTTGTCAGGTTAGATTAGAGGTAGGTGAGTAGTTGGGGATTTAGGGTTAGAGTTGTTGTGTACTTGTGTTTGTGTGTTTGTATATTTGTGAATTGTGTGGCTGGTGGCTGCGTTAATTTGATAGATTTAGGTTTTTTTTTTTTTTTTTTTTTTTTTTTTAATTATACGGGTCTACGGGCCGGGTCCGGGTCCTACAAAACAAACCCGGACCCAGACCCGAAAATATTATCCAAGACCCATACCCGACCCTTACCCGTTCGGGTCTTGAAAATTAAGACCCATACCCGACCCATTAGGGTCCGACCCGGCGGGTTTGGGTCGGGTCTTGGACCCACTGCCATCCCTACCTCAGAGTACTATGATTTTGAGTTTTTTTTTGCATTTTTTTCGAGCTTTTTAAAGTTTATAAATTAAATTTTATGTCTTATATATGATGTTTTTTGAGTTTTATTGTAACTTTTTTGAGCTTAATATTCAAATTAATAAACTCAAAAACTTTATAATAAAACTATACTATACTCAAAAACTTTATTGTAAAGCTCAAAAACTATATTCTATGTGGTAGTACATCAGAGGTACAATCCACTTACTGTTACTTGGGTGTTTCTGCTTGTAGTTGATGGAATTTAATTAAACTTCCACAAATTATGGAGCTGGTGTTGGCTTAGTCTCTCCATATGCAACTTATTGTTGGGAGAGGGAAAATATTTTTGCCCGAAATATTCAAAAATGAGATATTTATGTCATCTTGTTATGTCATTAAATCTTTTTTTATTTCTATCTATGTTTGTAACATATGTCGTACACCTTGACATTTTTTTCTTGATAGTAGAGGAAATCTACTTTTACACATTTCCTTTTTCAATGCAGAGTTACGTTGAAGGAACCACAACTTTAAATAATCGGAATTACTTTTTCACATACGGATTTTACTCTTTCACATACACTTTTTCATTATTTTTCCATCTCCTACCCTTTTTCTAGACCTAGACAAATTAAAGTCTAATCATTAACCTTTTTATCTAAAATCAAATCAAATCAAATTAATCTAAAAACTTAAATAATGGATTATAATTATCAAATTAGTGAAATAATTTGGTTGTTTATCAATTCTTAATTGTTAAAATTAGGGTTATTTTAATTGTTAATTAGTAAAATTAATTATTTACTTGTTTACTAGTTGTTATCAATTAAGGCGTGGTGGATGGTGCTTATAGGTGGTGACCGGTGATCACATGGGTGGTGCGTGGTTGTTAGGCGGTGGTGCGCGCTAATCAGAGTGATGGCTGAGGGTGGTTGCTGAATTTGTTTTAGTTAATTTAGATTGGTGATTGATGGTGCTTAGAGAGGGGTAGGCCGTAGACGGTGGTGGGTTGGGGTAGACAGATGTGAGGACGGGAGGTTGGGTATGGTTCATCAGATGGATAGGGCAGGGTGGTCGATGGTGGTCCGCGCAGGAGGAGGAGGAGTGCTGGGCTGGGGAGTGAGGTAGAAAGGGGTAATGTGGGGTAGGAGGGGAGGCCGAGGACGACGGAGCAAGGTCGGCCGGAGTTGGTGAACGGTGATGGTGAACGGAGTAGGTGGTAGGTTGGTGTTGGAGACTTGATGGTGAAGAAGATGAGGGAAGGGAGAAAAGAATTAATTTGGTAAGTGAATGGGAAAATGATAAGGGTAATATCTTAAAAGGCGTATGTGAAAGAGTAAAATTAGTATGTGAAAAAGCACGTCCCTAAATAATAAGTGTGACTTTTTGGGAAGAAACGATGACTCCTTACTATATATAACCATATTAGCGAATCAATGTAGTTATTAAAAAGATATTATTATTGTTGTAACGGAGGAGTCCCGTTACCCGACGGTTAGTTGATTAGGGTGATAAGAACAAAATATAGCGAATAACAAATAAAGATGACACACAGATATACGTGGTTCACCGGTAAAATAACTGGCTACATCCACCCGGAAGGAGAGCAAGTTTTACTATTGTGGAGATAATAGTACAACAGTAGACCGATACACACGCGCTACTAAGAGCCAAAAGTATACCCAATTCTACCAACAAATATAGTAATCTCAAATAGACAAACGACTAAAAGAGACTACCCTGTCGAGATGAAGGACAAACGATCTTGAGGCCAGCAAGATCCGAACAAACTCCTTCTATCTCCAAATTCAGAAGAACTCCAATCTACTTGAGCCCGAAACAAACTGAAGCTTCCTTCCGAAGGGAACCTCACAAATCGACTCTCATAAGATTGTGCTCACAAATATTATCTTCACCTCCTTCTTATTTATTCTAGACTAATACAAGGGTATTTATATAGATTTATTTCACCCTTAATAAGAGACCTAGACTAATTAGGATACAAAGACAATTAGGAAATTACTAATTAATAATAATTTCCTAAACCAACATTAATAGGAAACAAAGACAATTAGGAAACTAATTAATAATTTCCTAAACAAAGACAATTGCCAAATTTCCTATTTCTTCTTGTCTTAACTTAATCCGTATTTGACACAAATTCAAGGCACAAATTCACAACAATTATAATATTATTACTTTCGACTCTCAACACAACTTATTGTTTTTTTTTTCAGTTGATTTTTGTTCTAAAAATTTATTATAACCATGTCAATTTAGTGAGGAAGAAATGTTACATATATATGCAAACCACGTGCATACCCACAACCCACTAGGCTATGAAAAATAAAAAGAATATAAATGGCAAATTCTCATTGGTTTCTGACGAGTGATTTTCGTCACAAGTTTGTAACCTCTTACAAGTTGTAAGTAGGAGAACAAGTGGGACCAAGGTTGTGTTATGTCACAAACGTGTACCAATTACAAGCGAGACTTTTTGAATATAAGATAAGATCCAGCTAGGCACATTTTCCAACAAAAAATATTTGTGCGTCGGATTACCATATCCCTTACACCTAAGCCTTTATAATAATTCCTTATTAATCCTCCTTCTTTAAATGTAAGAAAAACGTTCATTCAGGAAGGCAAAAGATTTTCCTTTCCCTAAACTCAAGCTAAGTGGTTATCAAAAGGACATGTGTGATGAGAACGGAGGGCCAAAGCGTGAAACATGCCTAATATGAAGGTGAAGCTAATAAGAAAGACTAAAAAATTTGTTTGGAAATAAGGCATTACAAAAGTGATGAAAAAGCATTACGATTTTTCAGGGATTTGATACTATTTTTTTGTGGTGACCTATTTTTGCAATTGTAACTTAAGCAATAGAGTATAATCTAATTTACACATTTTAACACTCGATTATAACTATTTTTTAAAATTTTGATCAAAAGTTATGATGGCCTGTTTGAGGATACAAGTTTTCGTAATGCTTTTTTTCAACATAGCATGGAAAATAAGTTGTAATAGAACATCCGACACGTTAAATTTGAAAGACGTGAAACGTACCAAAGTCTCTGCTAGTTTGAAATACAGTATGGTTGTAAGTTTTTCCAACTTATAGTCATTTTTGTATGTTATTCAATTTTTTTGCTAGCAACATTCCAATGTATCTTCGAGAATGAAAATGTGATTTAAAAATTAAACTTGAGATGATGCCTGACGACAATAATTAATAATTTAGGTTTTGGGTTTTTTTACATACTACCCTCGTATTTTTTCGAATTTTACGTGGTATTCCTCGTTTTTTTCGGAATTTACATGGTACCCCCTAAACTTAATGAAAATCTATCAAAATACCCAAAATGCATTAATCCACTTTTTTTAAACGTTTATTTTATGCAATTTTTGTTGATCTTTTGAGAAGATTTTGGCATGCCGTTAACATCAATATCGTTTCGTCAACCATAAACATCTTTTCCTTGTAAAATTAACTGTTTTAAAACTCGATTTTTAGTAGTTTCGGTATTTTATGTAATATTTACTAAGTATAAGGGTACCAATGATAAGTTTAAAAAATGAGAGGTACCACGTAAAATTCGAAAAAACATAGGGATAATACCATGTAGAAAAACCCTTAGTTTTTAACTAACACCAGAATGAACGAAATTGCTTAAACCAATGAACAAGAGAATGAAAGGAAAAGTTTAAATTATTGATTGTAATGTATGTGACTTTTACACCTAATGTAAATAAAAACTTATACCAAAATGTAGTCGGGGTAACCTTTACCGTTTCTATAATACCCTCATGGCCCCATTTACTTAGGGCATAATAGGCATCTAGAGAGTGGGTATGTTACAATGTTTGTCAAAAAAAGAAAAGTGAATTCTCAAAGTAACAATTACATTTTAAATTAAACAATTAAGTCTTAAAGTACCAAAGCAGCATAAACAACTAAATAGGTTCCAAATTAAATTACAAGCGGAAGCATAAATTTTGCTAAACAAAGTACTCATATATAGAAAGCATGATTATCCACTTATACTGAAAGCCTATCCATCTATCAACGTCAATAGTATGATGTGTCGAAAAAGACTCGTCACAATTTCGTCTCACGCATACATTCACACATCAAGCATATAATAAGTCACTTACAAGATTTTATGCTCCCCAATTAACCGAAAATATCAAGTAGATCACCGCATGTCACCAAGAAAAATTTTGGGTGGATGACACAACACAACACTGTTGAGTCCTCCGCAACGTGCTTATAAAATTAGGTGCATGAGACCGGCCACAAACAAGTGAGGTTTCATCCTAAAACCAATTGGTGATAGGAGGAATAACCCACTTACTTATAAGCTAGTCCATTCACTATTATTCTACCGATGTGTGATGGATGCCCCTCACACACATATGGGAAGAGACCTCAACAATCTCCCCCTCTTACATGTGTGTGTGCTGAAACTCCCCCTCACTTGGCGCTACTCCGCACTCGACACAAC
Organism: Heliosperma pusillum; assembly: GCA_022085475.1. Taxonomy (NCBI): domain Eukaryota; kingdom Viridiplantae; phylum Streptophyta; class Magnoliopsida; order Caryophyllales; family Caryophyllaceae; genus Heliosperma; species Heliosperma pusillum. The sequence continues at coordinate 19,026 of JAIUZE010003758.1, forward strand.
CCCGTGTCGGGCCAACCAGGCTACTCTGCACGATGCTACTCCGCATCTCTGGTCGACCAAGGGTGAGAGTCCAACGATGGTGCTACTTCGCAACCACGACGCTACTCCGCGTCATCTCGAGCACCATCATCACATTGCACCTTGCGGTCCCAAGCCGAACCGTCGGCTTGGATACCATTTGTTGAGTCCTCCGCAGCGGGCTTATAGAATTAGGTGCATGAGACCGGCTACAAGCAAGTGAGATTTCATCCTAAAACCAATTGGTGATAGGAGGAGTAGCCCACTTACTTATAAGCTAGTCCATTCAGTATTACTCTACCGATGTGCAGGGGCGTCTCAAACTTTTGAGAGGCCATGTGCTAGACAGTCGACGTGGCCCATACAATTATGTTATTATTATACAAGTGTCTTGTTTTGCAATTATTTTTAGCAATAATACTTACTATGAATGAATTTAACCTTCTCTATCAACTAAGCAAAATATGTGTCCAAATATATATCCACTCTAAAAGATACTACCATTGCGCCTAAAATTATGAAACTCATTCCGCAAATATAAGTAAATCTAAAATGATGCCTGAAGGAGCATTTTTTTAACGTTTTTTTTTTAAATACTCATTTTTTTTAATGGAATATTTTAAATATGTGTTAAATAAGCAGATAATGTTTTCTAGGCTCATACTTTATGAAAACAGGTAACTCTATAAAAGATAATTTATAAACAGGTGAACAAAGAAAAAAAACGGAAAGATGAAAAAACAAAGATATGGAAAGATGAAAAAAAAAAAAAAAAAAAGATGACCATAAAATATGATATAACTTCACAAGCGAAAAAAAAAATGTGAATTTGAAAAAAAAAGTACAAAACTAGAAGATGGGGTTATTGGGAGTCGAACTTGGGTGGTCTAAATTTAATGACAATTTCTTACCTTTCCAATCTTCAACGACTAGACCCCATTCATTTCATGTCAACAATTCACTGTGTTTACTATATATTCCAAAAATATCTGATGATGAGGCCCTTTAAGGTTGGAGGCCCGGTTCTTGGGCTCAGCCTGAACCAGGCCTTAGCCGGCCCTGCCGATGTGGGATGAATGCCCTTCACACACATATGGGAATAGACCTCAACAAACACCAAAAAATCCATCAAAGTCAAGTAAGGAGAATCGTTACAATCAACGCGTATTGAATAACGACTAATAATATACATGACAGTATAAAATCCGAAACATATACAAGTGTGAAAAATCCAATATCAACATTCTGAGCATTATGACTCGTGCAACACCAGTTCAACCGATCGTCTATAACATCACATTTCCATATCACAGTATAAACCCTTCGTGTTTGGTGTGCACACCCTTCCTTAAGGCAATCCCTAGGAGGAGAACTAAGGAGGATCCACGATCAACCGGGCCACAGATTGTCCCCTGAGGGATCAATCCCCAACAACTCATAAGCAGAAGGCACGAGTCTCATATTCAACCATTCACAACTTTCTCAACATTATAATCACATTGCACACCAAGGAATATACAAACTTCGATATTATATTATATTAACAAGTTGGTAAGGATTCTTTTACCTTATAACAAGATTGTAGCAAACACACCAATAAACTAAAAATCCTTTTTCTATGAAGCTCGACCCTAGATAATCAAATTAAATAAAATACCATTTATTTATTTACTACCCATTTAATAACATAACAACAAGCAAAGACTCTAACTTGTTAAAAGAAAGACTCTCCATATTTAATAACTACTCTAACATAACAAGGTAGGATTATTTTCTTTAAGAAGCTAAGGAAAACTTCATCTTATACACAATAATGGCCCCATCTTTAAAATTAATGAAAGATTCCATATTTATTCACATGAAGGTCTATCTTTACATGAAGCAAAGACTCCATCTTTGATCCTAGATCACAAATATATGATTAAACATTAAACTAAAGGTTTAAAGAGGAGGTTAAAAAAGATTTAACAAGACGATTGAGTTATATTAACTTTAAAAAAAAAGATAGGTTATGTGTAGTTACCTTAGCTTAGAAGAGGAGAGATAAAGGATAAATGTCACAATGTTGAATATGAAGATTTAAATACGTAGAATAATAGTATATGGGATTTTAAAAAGGGAAAATGGGAATGAAACCTTGGGAAAAAAAGTGAATGAAGAAGTGGAAGAGGTGCAATTGTGACAAAAAAACTCATATCCGGATGTTTGCCCCATCGGAAGAAATTTAACTCGTTGAAAAATTTGGTTTAACGTGGGCGAGTAAAATTTTCACCAGACGAAAACGTTTGTCCGGGAACGTGAGATCTAACCCGTGCGAGTGAAATTTCGACAGGGTAATAAAGGGATCAAAGCGTCGAAAAGTCTCAAATTGGATGGACCACTAATTTAATGTACAATATTGCAATACTTCCCAAAGCTTAAACATTACAATACGACCGTCTCAACTATAAGGTTACCTTTAAAATAAGGTTTCTAAACTCCAGTATTCTAAGCTTCTTCCATAATTAAATGATCTTCGTTTCAAAGTTCGACCATGCAACTCTTTGCACCCAATAACATTAGTCCAAAACACATTTTTCACTATGATTTCTGCATAGCAATCCTTTTTCGTTCCCTTCTTCAGGTAAAAAGTTGCCAAAACCCGAAAATTTCGGCCCTCTTCTTCCCAGGTCTTTGAACCGAGGGCTAATATTTCAGACCTACCGGAAGTGAGGGCTTGATCCCGAATCTTGAAGTCAATCAGAAAGGTCCTTTTTTTTCTGCACGTCAACGGTTATCCTCGCACGGCTCGACTCTTAAGGTCTTTCCTTGGCTTTCGAGAGCCCACAAATGCTACGCCTATTATTAGGACTGAGGTCGGATGCTTTGGTTAGCCCCGTGTCGGGGCACTAGGAAGGTTAATTGCTGGTCTTTATCTCGGAAAGACGCGAACATGGGTCTCGAGGCCCTACTTTACTTAATAGGGCTCCGGGAAGAAACTCGGGGATTTCGGCATAAAAAGGAATTCAATCCCTAGGATAAGTTCCGTATGCAGATGAGGAATCAAACTCCCGCTGCTGTCCAGTGTCCTCAACCTCGGAGATGTCGAAACGACCCCTGCGTGCACCCTCACTCACTCGATGTGTCGAACCAGGTGCTTCCTGTGCTTCAGGGGCGGGAGAGAAAGAGAGTGGATCACCCCTCATAAAAAAAAAGGTTACTTCACGAAACCAAAATAATTGCCTTTTCAATTAGGTGAGGGTATCTCTCCTTCATGGTTTCCTTAGACTCTTCCTGATTGTGGTTTGACCAAAGAACTTTCACCAACTTCATCAATCCCTGTCTTCTTCATTTTCCGGTCCAAAATTTCCTTAGTAACCTCCTCATAAGTCAATGAATCTCCCAACTCAATGGTTTCCGCCTCTATCACATGTGATGGATCACTAAAGTGCTTCCTCAATTATGGGACATAAAATATATTATGGACCTTATCAAGTGCCGAGGGAAGGGCCGAACGGTAAGCAACTTCCCTGATTCTCTCCAATACCTCATATGGGCTAATAAACGTTTAACTCCACTTCCCTCTTTTCCCAAATATTATCACCCTTGTCATAGGTGATACATTAAAAAAAGCTTTGTCCAATATTCTAAACTCGATGTCCCTCTTATGCATATAGGCAGAACTCTTTTGTTGGTCTTTTGCCGCTTTCATCGTTTGCCTTATGAGTTGAACTTGTTCCACCATGTCTTGAATCATTTGAGGTCCTAAAATTAGCGATTCAAACATGTCATCCAAACACACTGGACTCCTACTTTTTCTCTGATACAAAGACTCAAATTGTGCCATTTTAATACTATTAACGATAATTATTGTTCTATGATAATTCAATTAAATTAGTTTCTCCTCCCATGAACCTCCGATTTCCATGACACAAACCCTTAACATAACCTTTAAATATTTAAATTATTTTTTCCTTTTTTCCCATCAGTAGACGGATGAGAATTCAAACTCATCTTTAAATTTAAACCCCAAAGACTCTTGTAAGTCACTCCAAAACTTAGAGATAACACGAGAATCTTGATCCGAGGCAATGTCTCTTGAAATACCATGTAACTTCAAGATCTTCCATCTAAAACCCCTAGCTAACCCCGCTTTATTCCATTTGTTCTTCATTAGAACGAAGTGCGCCGACTTGGTAAGACAATACACAATTACCCAAAAACATATTATTCCCATTTTGAGTCCTTGGAAAACCCACAATCAAGTCCATTTATGTAAAATCTCATTTCAAACGCGGTACTTCCAAGTGTTGTACTTCCTTTTGGGTCCCTTATGATGACTTTTTATCTTTTGACAAACCAAACACTTAGCCACAAACTCCGCAATTATGTGTTTACTGTCGAGCCACCAAAGGTATTTTTTAAGTCCTTGTACAACTTGTCCCCACCAAGATGTACCAAGTAAGGTTATAAATGTGCCTCTCTCATTATGTTTGTTTTCAACTCCACACTTTCCGGCATACATCACCTACCCTCAAATCTTGCACTACCATCTTGGTGAATAACGAACTTTGACGGTTCTCCTCTTTCTTTGCTAGATTTTTGGTCTTCGATTTTCTTGTCATGTAAATGTAATTCCTTACTTCATATAATCCGGGTCCTATTGTTAAATAAGTTATTCCACAACCCTTCCTAATCACACAAATTCTCATTATTTGAAGCTCTTCTCTAAATTTCACCATAGATAAAGCGGTATAGAAGGAATGTATTGATTTCCTACTTAAATTATTCACAACCACATTGTCCTTTCCCCTCATGATATACGATTTCCATGTCATAGTCCTCTATCAACTCAATCCACCTCTTTTGTCTCATGTTCAACTCCTTTTGTTTATAGATATATTTCAAGCTCTTATGATCCGAAAACACCTTCAATGTGGCACCTAGTAAAACTAGAGCCTCCAAATTTTTAAAGCAAACACCACTGCTCTTAATTCTAAATCATGGGTCGAGTAATTCTCCTCATAAGTTTTCAATTGCTTAAAGCATATGCAATAGCTCTACTCCCTTGCATCAACACAAAACCTAGGCCATTCTTAGAAGCATCTATATAAACCTCAAAACCTTTACTCACTTCTGGCAAGGCAAGGATTGGTGCCTTGGTCAATAACTATTTTAAGGTTTGGAACGCCTTCTCACACCCCTCATCCCATTTAAACTTGTTTTTCTTCCATATCAAATTGTCATAAGTCTTGCAATTGTTTTAGAACTTTTCACAAATCTCCTATAACATCCCGCTAAACCCAAGAAACTTATTATCGTGTCCATGTTCTTCATGGACCTCCAAGTTGACAACACCTTAATCTTATTTGGATCCACCGAAACTTCTTACTTAGACACCAAGTATCCTAAAAAATGCCACTCTCTGAAGCAAAAACTCACATCACAAAATCTTAACATAAAATTTGTTATCCCTGATAGTTTATAAAACAATCCTCAAATGTTCCTCATGTTCCTCCGTATCCTTTGAGTACACCAAGATGTTATCAA
>JAIUZE010003759.1:0-15737 GCA_022085475.1 Heliosperma pusillum
TCTATCTTATATTTATGTCCTATATGTTATAATGTTTGTCATGCTGGTACTGTTTTATAATGTATAATTGGCCAATTGTAGCATTCGGGATACGATTACGGGAGGGAGATGACATTACAAACGTAACCTGTGTACATGGAAGGGGGCACGACTCCATGATATGAGAACTGCGGTTCTGGTTATTACTGGTGAAAGTGCCAGGGGGTTACATAAATAATTATATGGTCCTGTGTACATGGAGGAGGGCTTAGCCCAGGGGAGTAATTACTCCGTAATGTGTCTCACTTCAGTAATGGTAGACCGTTATATATTATTGTGAAATGAATGTTACATACTGATATGACAGTTGTGCATGTCTATTTACAAATGAATGGATGATACTCATGTGACATATTATTTATATGTAAGACATAAAGGAGATAAAATAGTGGAATGAGAGCCTAAGGCCGGTGGAGGCAACCGGAGTCATACTCAGCCTGTGGTTGGCTGATTTCGTTACTTTCCTTCTTTTTCAGGTACAAGTATCGGGGAGGGTCAAGTTTGAGGATTTCTTTTAGTAAATAAGTCGTATAAGATGTATAATTCAACTAAATAAAGTTTTAATTTTAATTCTTTTCAAATGTATATACTTTATGGTATAGCCTTGTATTTTCCGGAAGGGAAATACGGCGGTGACGCCCTGTAATTCCGCTGCCATTATTAATAATAAAATGAATTATTTTGTGTTCCCTTTGTACTTGAATTTCGGGGCGTTACAAAATGGTATCAGAGCAACCCTGCAACCGCGTGTTGAGCCTTCGGCCATACGTTTAGTGGGGTGAAATATTCTAGGACTACAATATTTTAAGAAGTAAAGATAACTAAAATAAAATAGAAATTGACTAAGAGAGAGTGGGTAGATATAGGTCGGGTAGATCTTAAATAAGTATTGTTATTTATTTACGTTGTTAGGTTCTTGTGTACCATTGAGTCATAACTTATATGCTTTCTGCATCTAGTATCAAGTATTTGTTTGTCTAAAGTAAGCTAATTTACAAGTAAGTTAACTTTAAGGAAAATACTTATGTTAAGGAAGATCAAAATTATTTTCATAATGGAAAAGAAAATAATAACAAGAACCAGATGCGGACCAAGAGATTATTTTATGTGTGCTATTAAATATGTGGTTACTTTGACAATGTGATTTCTTTAAAATTTACGTATATTAAGACCCAATCAAGTTGGTATGATCTAGGCATAAACTCACATATAATGTAAAGATAGAGTCTTATATTTGGATAAGTAACGTAAGATTTGGGGAAACAAAAGTTTTTAAGTTGGTGTCGTTACAGATAATGAGTGGGACTTCGAAAGTGCCCAGTAGAAGAAGGAATGAGGAAGTAAGGCATATGAGAGTGACGAGTAGCGGGAAAAGCAAATGAAAGGTTATCGCGGTAGATTCATTGGCTCGGAAAAAGGAAATAGACTATCAAGGGCAAATAGTGTGTTGCGTTAACACCATCGGGCGGGAAGTTAGCTATCAAGAAGATACCTGACAAGGATAGGGACCCATATGAACTAGGGTATATATAGTCATTGGATGATGAACCATTCAGATAAGGAGGATGAGTAAGTGAGGAGTACTAGACTTTTGGTCCAACCAACAAAGATTAACGAATTTTAACCACTAAATTTTGGCTGTAAGGTATCCATTGGTTATTTGGTGAGGTATATTTAATTGTATGTGAATTTGTTAGGGTTGGATGGGTGGTATGTATAAATAATTTCGGTACGGTTAGTGCGTGTAAATGTTTAAAACTTGTGTAAGAAAATTCTATATAGACATGTAGCAAATAAAAGTGATCAATTTTGAATATTAACTTATGTTAATGATTATTTCTCAAACTAAAGTAAGAAAAACATTAAAATAAATATACATTTAAAATTGGGTAGAAGTAAGTAATTTTAAATTTAAGTTAGAAGAAAATTTATGATCATCATATACGTTTAATGGAGAAAATTACAAAACATTTAATATTAATGTTACGAAAACGGGGTTGATATCCTATAGGATTAATTAATATTCAAAATGGTGAGAATGGTGGGGTTAAGAATGGAAAGTTTAATCATGTTAATTATAGATTTTGGTATGTATAGCTTAGCCTTGTGATCGGATAATTAAATTGTAAATAAGGACAAATAATTAGAACTGTTTTAGGGGTTAAAAGATAATTGGAATTAGAATTTATATGAAAAGTTTGAAATTGTTAAAAGCTGCATTGTTGTAAAAATTAATACCGATCTAATTAAAGAATAAACTAATGCATTGTAGAATGAAATCTGTAATTAATTTACTAGAAAGATAAGATGTCAGCGCTTGTTAATCAGGAAATGAATAATGAGATTGTGAGTAATTAAAAAAAAATATATAGTCGAAATATAATTATTAATTCATGAAAATATTTGAAGTGGGAAATTGTTGAAAGAATAATTTTAATAAATGAAAAGTTAGACCTTTTGGATAACTTACATTGAAAATACTAGTTAAATTAAAAGTTAAATGGAAAAAAATATTATATAAAGGGGATTTAAGAGATTTCAAATTGTACTTACTAAGAAATGGAACTTCAATAAGGTGAAGAATAATAATTAAAATAATACTAATAGTAATAATAATTAAAATAAAATAAAATTGATGTAACGTTTCTAGACCTAAAGAAGGTATTGTCATATATAACCCTTGGTGGAGAACTTTTGATGATATAGAATGTGACGGTGGTAGGTTACACTGTTATTTTGAAATCCATCCGATTTTCTATAGTGTTTTACATCATTCCAATCAGTCATTCTACCTTTAAGAGTTATACTCCTTACCTTCTACTCATTAAATCTAGGTGTTGGTCCCATTATTCAAAAGTTTTGATATTCAAATTGATCGCGTATTACGGAAATTTTTAACTGTTAAGTTAGTCCTTCAAGTATTTTCAAACGGTTTATTTTGTTTGTAAATTTGTACCTTTTAAAAAAATGAATTGAAATGAACTTTTCAATTTTGTTTTTATTTGCCTTTGGAAGGTTGATGTGATGTTAGGACTTGTTATTGGAGACGTCTAATAACCGGTTCAAGGCACGCCTACTAGGACATACTTTGAGTTTGTCATTGAATTGGATTACTTGAATTCTTGTTCGCGACGGGAATTCATGCGTTCCAATATATAAGACATACAGTTTTTATTCATTTCATACATCCGATTGAAAGACTTTTATTTGATTAAATTCTTATAACTTTCATGAGTTTTGAGGAACCAAAAGTTAACTTTTCCATTTTATTTTTCGTTCTCAAGTTTCGGGACGAAACTTATTTTAAGGAGGGTAGAATGTAATATCCCTGAAAAATAATAATAAAAAAAAAAATTAATATGACGAGTATATATTGAGACTTTATTAAACGGTATAGACTAATATCCGACTAAGTTCTACCTAGCCCATAGACATGTAGACTAATATTCGACTAAGCTCAAGTTAGCCCATATGCAATAGATGTTTTCGACCCAAAATTATTGAATCCAATATAGATGAACATATAGTTTCCGAGCTATAAAGTATCTTTACTTAGGCCTTTATAAAATGTAATAGCAATAATAATAATATAATTCTTTTGTTAAATTATAAACTAAATAATGTTAGATATTAGTTTTAAGATAAATATAGTAGAAGTAGTAAAGTAAAAATAAAACATAACAAAGATAACTATGCATTAATCTATCATGTTACGTAATATGTGATAAGGTCGGTCAATTTGATTTAATTTTGGTGAATGCATAGCTTATCTGTACATGCATGCCTTGGCTCCTAAGTTTTGTTAGAAGAGAAACACAATTAGAACACTATCAACATGGGCATAAACCGACATTCAAAGTAGTATAAATATGTTATATGACCTTCTCATTTGGATATAAAAAAAAGATCTACAAGATTAACGTGATAAAAGGTGTACATATGAGTATAGTCTACACACATATAAAAATTGTAATAAGGTATGATTTCGAAACCCTTCATCGTTATAATTATTTAGTTACCGTCTTATACGTAAATAAAATAAGAGGATAGTATAAGTACTTGTTTATATTATTTTATCCGTAAGTTTTATAGTAGAACCGTTATATTGCTAGTATGATATCGGGACCCTTCGTCGTTATAAAAGTAATTAACTATTTTAATATATCATAGAAGTAAGACGAGATTATAAGTAATTGGTTATATTATCTTGGTTATATTATTATAGTGCTCACATGTTAGACTGTTATACTCCATCTATGTTATATTTATGTCTTATATGTGATAATGTTCGTCATGCTAGTTCGGTTTTTATAATGTATAATTGGCCAATTGTAGCATTCGGGATACGATTACGGGAGGGAGATGACATTACAAATTTAACCTGTGTACATGGAAGGGAGCACGGCTCCATGATATGAGAACTGCGGTTCTGGTTATTACTGGTGAAAGTGCCAGGGGGTTACATAAATAATTATATGGTCCTGTGTACATGGAGGAGGGCTTAGCCCAGGGGAGTAATTACTCCGTAATGTGTCTCACTTCAGTAATGGTAGACCGTTATATAGTATTGTGAAATGAATGTTACATGCTGATATGACAGTTGTGCATGTCTATTTACAAATGAATGGATGATACTCATGTGACATATTATTTATATGTAAGACATAAAGGAGATAAAATAGTGGAATGAGAGCCTAAGGCCGGTGGAGGCAACCGGAGTCATACTCAGCCTGTGGTTGGCTGATTTCGTTACTTTCCTTCTTTTTCAGGTACAAGTATCGGGGAGGGTCAAGTGTGAGGATTTTTTTTAGTAAATAAGTCGTATAAGATGTATAATTCAACTAAATAAAGTTTTAATTTTAATTCTTTTCAAATGTATATACTTTATGGTATAGCCTTGTATTTTCCGGAAGGGAAATACGGCGGTGACGCCCTGTAATTCCGCTGCCATTATTAATAATAAAATGAATTATTTTGTGTTCCCTTTGTACTTGAATTTCGGGGCGTTACAACTGGCTTGACCCCATTACATCTAAAATCTACGTTTCCCGACATGTAAAATTTATCGAGTCTACCTTTCCCTACCCTCAACTCACATCCACCTCCAATACAACCGCAACCCCCCTCCGCTCGTGATTGGTCGTCCACCCTCATCACACCATCCCCACCTCCTCTTCCAACTCACTCTGCCCCTGCTCCCTCACCCTCTGCCACACCTCGTATCCAGCCTATCTTCCCCCCTCCCATGCCCATTCCCTGCCATTTCTCCTGCCCACACCCCTGCCTCCTCCCCTGCACATTCCCCTGTTGCAGCTTTCCCACCTCCCCCCCCTCCTCCTCCCCCACCACCCTTTCAGACCCATGGCACCCGTCTCTCCCACAATATTCGTGTGCCCAACCCCAAATATGCCAACTTGGCCACCATTACTTCACCCTCTCGCCTACCCAAAAGTGTTAAACATGCCTTGATTGACCCCTTATGGCGGGATGCTATGCAACTCGAGTTCGATGCTCTACAACACAACGCAACTTGGACGCTTGTCCCTCCCCAACCCACCATGAATATAATTGGATGTAAGTGGATATTTCGCATTAAATACAAACCCGACAACACAATTGAAAAATACAAAGCTCGTCTCGTCGCCAAAGGATTTCTTCAACGACCTGGGATTAACTACTCGGACACCTTCAGTCCGGTCGTCAAACCAGCTACGGTACGTACCATTCTATCTCTTGCTCTCGCAAATGGGTGGTGTCTACGCCAATTAGACATCAATAATGCTTTTCTTCAAGGTACCTTAACCGACGATGTTTATATGTCCCAAGCACCGGGGTTTATTCATCCCGACACACCAACTTATGTCTGCAAACTCACCAAAGCCATTTACGGCCTCAAACAGGCTCCTAGAGCCTGGTACACTACACTCAAAAATTTTCTTATTGCCTTGGGTTTTACTAGCTCGTTGGCTGACCCATCACTTTTTTATTTACACTCCAAAACTTGCACCCTATACCTTCTTGTTTATGTGGATGACATTATTATCACCGGCCCCGACATCACTCATGTTAATTCTTTTATTACGTCACTTTCCTCCAAATTTTCACTCAAAGATCTCGGCAACCTTTCTTATTTTTTGGGAGTCGAAGTTACACCCAACCCCAATGGTTTACTACTTACACAATCGAAATATATCTATGATATACTAGAAAAGTTTCATATGCTCAATGCAAAACCCTTTCCCACACCTATGGCTCCATCTCCACCACTAACCCGTGATGGCGGGTCTCCCATTTCTAACTCAGCCGAATATCGAGCCATATTTGGCTCCCTTCAATACTTGTCTTTTACTCGTCCCGATATTGCCTTTAGTGTCAACAAATTGTCTCAATATATGACAAACCCCACAGACCTTCATTGGACTGCCCTAAAACGCATGTTACGGTACCTTAATGGCACCTGTAATGTTGGCTTACAACTGTTTCGTTCCTCGCCTCATCGTCTTCATGCTTTTTGTGATGCGGATTGGGCGGGTGATAAGGATTCGTTTGTCTCCACTTCCGGGTATATCACCTATCTCGGTCGAAATCCGTTGTCTTGGGCATCCAAGAAACAACGGGCTCTTGCTCGTTCCTCTACTTAAGCTGAATTTCGTGCTATTGCCGATACTACCTTTGAGCACACTTGGTTACAATCTCTCCTTACTGAGCTTCGGGTTCTTCCCTTTGGTTCTCTAGTTATCTATTGTGATAATTTAAGTGCTACTCACTATTATGTCAATCCCGTCTTTCATTCACGTATGAAACACTTGGCTCTCGCCTTCCACTTTGTTCGTGAGCGGGTTCAACAAGGTTAGCTTCGCGTCCAACACATCTCCGGTGATGATCAACTTGCTGATGTTCTCACTAAACCGTTGCTACGGTCCCGACATCGTTTTCTGCTCTCCAAGATTGGTCTTGCTTTCAACTCGTCCATCTTGCGGAAGCGTGTTAAAGATATTCCTTAATATCTTCTCCATATCTTGTTTATATCTTATATTAGTTTATGTTAATATTTAGTTTTCCATATATTGTTAATACCATATTTCTTAGATTGTATTCTTGTATAGCAAGGCAATATATCTTGTATAAATACTACCTCTTTGTATCATATTATTCATAATGCAATATACAATTACATCCAATTGTTTACATTGCTTACCCAATAACTTTTATTTCCATCTTAATTAATTATGATTATTAGGAGTATAATAATTAGAGTAATTTAGAAACTATTTCCTTTTTAAGATTTTCTAGTCTAAACTTAATCCCATTTAAACAATTTTGCTAAAATTATTAACTAAAGATGCACTTTTATTAAAAATTGTTTCAATACTCAAATTTAAGTCACTTATTTTATCTACTTTTTTTTAAGCTTAGTCCATTTGTGGCTTAAGCAATTCATACTTTGAAAGTTATACTTATATTTAGACAAATGAAGGGAGAGTTCAAAAACAAACGGAATAAGTGACTTAAATTGGGATTCTGAAATAATTCTTGATAAAAGTGCATCTTAAAGGAGTAATTTTAGTAATTTTCTCTAATGATTAACACTTAAATTAGCTGGATACTAAATTTATTATGTTAAAGGTATTGGTCTTGATTTAAAAAATGTATACTCGGCCCAGCGAAGTATTTGGGATATGAAGTATATTGAAGTCAAGCATCAGCAAAGAAGAAGCTCAATCGAGCGACCAGTAGCGGTAATTTAACCGCTCCGAGTTCCCACTAAGAAGGCAGTTAGGAACGAGGCAGTAAGCCAAATAAGGATGTCTATTAAAGGAAGTATTTTGCATCATACAAAGGACAACAATCACTACTCAAACAACTACAATAGTTTATCTTTAGATTCGTAGATTTTAGCTTATCTTAGATTTGATTAGATTCGCATGATCAATGAAGCCTTCCAATCATGGAGGCAATTAGCCATGCTCCGTCTATTCCTTAGTTTGTAATTTAGAATTAACATGCGAGTACTCTTGTGTTAACTTTGTTGGTGTTGTGTAATTGATTTCTCTGATATATATGTATAAGTGTAGTTAAGCTTCATTTGTTTGTTAATTAGTAAGAGAATCATATCATTCATATTGTTTACACAATGTAGCTTCTGGTTGATAATAGTTAAATGTCCGTGACTCGAACTTTTCAAATTAAGGGTAAATCACAAAGTGTAGGAGTTAGTTTTGACCTCCAGAATATATTAAGGTACTGTATTTCTTTCAAACATACAAACAATAATTCATGTGATTTACTTGTACAAACTATATAAGCATGATTCGATAACCCAGCCTCTTAGATTAATATATAAGATATGCAAAGTGTTATATACTATTCAGTAAATAATACAAGAGTAATTGTTTTGTAAAGTCCAAAACCATCAAAAGAGACGGTTATATATTAAAAAATAACTTAAAAGTTGCAACAAGAGTTCAGTGTCACCATTCAAGTCATGACCAGAGCAGCCAAGACAACAGGAACCACAGCCCAAGCTCAACCACTCACTTTACAAGCTATGCCAATGCCCTGTATAGTCCAACCCACAATCAGTCAAGCCAGGATAGGAGCAAAACAAACAACAACCAACCAACCAGCCACAAGGATAACAGTCAGCAGCATTTGCCTTGGACAGGGTCCAGGGGTGCCTTCCAAGCATAACAAAATCAAACCAGGGGTCAGGCTTGGTCCTAGGGAGGGTCCTTAGCATTTTTGTCCAGGGACTTTGGCTCAGAAAACGCACAGATCAAGAGTTAGCCTAGGGACCAAGTTCAGCTGACCAACATCGTAGTCTTTTGAGGAGTAGATAAGCTGTCACTATCAATCTTTCTGTTTTGGCCAAGCTAGCTTCAAAAACCGTGGCTGAACCTTTTGGAAGCCTTACCACTTCAGTTCAGGGCCAGGAAAACATAGAAGAAGTTCACTCTTAGCCAGAAAGCAACCAACAAGCAGCCAGAAGCAAGCATAGGATGATTCTCATTATGCTACTTTATGTCAGTTTCGTTAATGAATTCTGTAAAGTACTTTATGTTTTCTGTTTCTTTTGAAAGCCAATGATGGCCCTAGATGTAATGGATGAGTAAGATGTATTCTCATTGCCTATATAAGGCCTAATCCTAATGAATACAAACCAGATTTGAAGTAAACACAAAACTGAAACCTTGTTTCTGTTAAAACCTCTTGGATGTGTGCTGGAGATTGTCCTTTGCTTTGTGATGGGACTTGAGAACATAATCCTTTGTTGTGTGCTTGGATTAGGCTCTCAACCCTTAGTCCATTGGCTTTGTGCTTTGGCTAGGTTCTATCTGTTCTCAGTTTCTAGCATTTCAGTCTTTCTGAAACATAAATATTACAGTTGTTGAATCCTTAAGTTTTAAGTTGCAAATTTGTTGTGTTTTCTGAATAGTATCATTGCAAAAATAATGCTACTTCCTTCCGTTCCTTACATACTTATCTATTGTTTGTGCACCGAAATAAAAAAAGAAATGAAGAGAGAGTGATTTTGCAACTTAGATTTCTCACTTGGATACGAAAAGTGCCCACAAAAACTTATCAAAAATTGAATAATTATTATTGAATAATACTATGAGATAATTTCTTTTTCTCTTTTTTTTTTCTTTTTTCCGGCAGCAGTAAAGTTGTAATCTTGTTTCTAGTCCCTCGCGCCTTTTGCCAGCTCATGTGCTAACTTATTAAGGTTGCGAGGGATAAAACTAAAATATAAACAGTGAAAGAAAGGTAACAAAATTTCAATATCCCTGATGATATCGACAATTGTATGTTGCGCATGATCCACTCCCGCTAATTGATTGAGAACTTGTAGACAATCAGATTGCACATGAAGATGATTAATTCTTTGTTCCCGTGCCCATTGAAGTACTCCTCAAATACCGATTGCTTCAGCTTGTAATGCATTCTCAGCTTTGATTTTAGAAGCATTTGAGTAAAACGGGGTACTATTGGCGTCATAAGATACTCATCCATATGCTGCATTTAAGTTGGATGCCCAACTAGCGTCTACTTTAATGCGGGTAATAGCGCAACCTGATTCCTTTCCGATCATATAGAAGGGATAGAAATTCCTAATACTATCTCTCATTGTGTTTCCATCATTGTCACATGAGATATTTTCATTTAAACCCTGACATTTTAGATACTCCAATGCCTTGATAGCTAAAGCAGCCTCCTTTTCTTGAAGCCGGAAAAAATATTGCGGTGAGTAAACATGGTCATCCCATACAAGCCTATTCCGAACGCACCATATAGACCATAGGATAGAAATGAAAACGACCATGCTTGACCCTTCATCATTTTTTGAAAGCGCAAAATAATCGAACCAATTGATTATCCATTCTTCAATCCCAATGAAGTGTTCATTCGTAACAGATATTCCTAGAGAGGATGCCGCCCAAATCCTTTTTACTTGTTCACAATCTCGAAATAGATGGGTGCCCGTCTCTATTGCTTCTTTGCAAAAAGACAAGAATAGTCTACAACAATATGCCTTTTTAGAAATTCCTCTCTTAATGGAAGCGTATTGGTAACCACTTTCCATAGAAAAGTCTTCCATTTTTGAGAAATAGGTAGATGCCATAGCTTTTTCCTACAAAAATTTCTAATTGGATTATTAATTCTATGTCGATCCTTGTTAGAACCATTTTTCTCCATATATAATTTTAGATCAAGAGCATATCCACTTTTAACAGTGTAGATACCCGTTGAATTTTTTGTCCAAAATAAGTAATCTTCCTTTCTCGATCGGCATATTGGCATAGCCCCAATTTTATTAGCCCAAATTGGTTCAAATAGTTCCGCAATTGCCTTTAAGTCCCAAGTAGAAGTGGGTAAAATTAAATCTTTAACCTTTAAATGTTCTACTTGGCTCGGTGGCCGAAATCCAAAAGATGTAATATGAGATGGGGCCTCGCCCGCTATCCATTTGTCATTCCAGATATTTAGGTTAGAATTGATTCCAAATTTCCATCCTACATTTGGGATGATGAGTTCCAGCCCATGAATAATGGTTCTTCTTCCCCATGAAGCACGTGTACATCTCTTAATTGAGTTATCATCAGTTAGAACACCATTCTGAATAATTTTATCACTATGAGATAACTAAAAAAGTTAGTTATGTCTAAATAGAGTTCGTTGGTAAATATTTTGTGATATTGGCTACATGCACTAAGATATACTACTCGCTTTACTCTATTCATTTCACTATTATGACTTTTTCATTTGACTTTTCACAATCTCCAATATGACATTTTGACCGCACTTCTAAACTCTTATATAATACTTTTTTAGTTGAAATTATAATTCTCCGAAACATTGTCTAATTACTTATGTAAATAATATAGTATTATACTACTCCCTCCGTTTTTTATTAATCTTCCCATTTGGTGAATATATGTGAGAAGTATTTTAATAAAATGGGAAGATTAATAAGATATGGAGGGAGTATAACTTTAAATATTTTGCAATATATTTAAGGTCAAAGTTTTGAATCTTTCACCTTACAAGTCAAATAAAATGAACATGGTAAAATGGAAGTAGTAATTCTGAGTTATTACTAATCATCAATGATTGTTGTTAGGTTAAAAGTTAATTACTCTTGTACTACAATGGTATGTTATTTACTTGTAATCCCTCAATTGCACAAATTTGAACAGCCTAACAAAACCAAAATCCACTGCATGCATGTACAAGTACAACATTACGATGCCTATACAATAAGAAAGACAACTTTTGGTTATTAAACGGAATATACTCATTTCGTTCCGGTCATTTATTTACCTTTACTTTTGACACAATTATTAAGAAAATAGTAGACACCATTTGTGGCTGTAATTGTTGGATGACAAGTGGACAATAGTCCTATCGAGTGATCAAATTACTCTTGCATTACCATCTTAATATAGAAAGATAAACAAATGAACGAGACACTTTAAAATTGAATTGGTAAACAACTGATCAAGACGGAGGAAGTAGTATATAAAAATGACAATATTTAATACGATTAACGAATATAATAGATTATCTTATTGTAGAAGATGAGAAGAATGAGGAAATGAAGGCATGTAGACATGTAGTAGACAAACAGGTGGAACAAATAATAATAATAATAATAATAATAATAATAATACGGCGTACGAGGTCCAAAAAGACGGACGGTGTTAGCTTAAAATCCGATACCAACAACACCTGGACGGTTGCCTCTTTTACTTCTTAGCAAAATTTGACAACTTGTGTAATCAATACTTCTTTGTTCTAAGAATCTTCATTTATTTTTATTTTATAGTACTATAATAAAATATAAAATAGATATTTTACAAAACCAATCATTCCATCTTTCTCTATACAATAAGTCTTGTTTGTGACGGGGCGACCCGTCGCAAACTTACGACGGCTCAAATCCCCCTCACAAAGAGCAAGTGGCAAGGCAAGTGGGGGCTCCATTTGCAACTCACTTGCCCCCTCACTTGCTCTTTGTGAGGGGGATTTGACCCGTCGCAAGCTTGCGACGGGTTGGTCGTCACAAATGAGATTTTAGGTTTGTGCTTTCTCTAACACTTGTTGGTGATATTTCAATTTTTGATATTTTACGTGCATGACGTGTCCTTCAATTTATTAATCATCATTTATTCCTATTAGATTTTAGGTTAATAACCTAATACGGGGTACTATACCATTATAATGCTACTCTCTTAACAAATTGTCAAAAAGTGAAGGTTGAATATTCGAACGTGGTGGTGTTATAATAAGTCTAATAATTTAGCTTGATAACTTACTTAAAATTTTAAGAAAGTGTAGGCTATTAGCTTACCAATTAGATTTCTCCATATAAACTAACTTGGGTCGAGCTAGTAGATCTAATATACTTCCTCCATTCAACTCCACTCTACCACTTTTTTTTTTGTACACTATTTACAAACGATCATATAATTGCAATTTTCTCTCAATATATAAGTAAAAAATATATTCATGTGTGATCTTGTTTGATTCGTCTTTACGAGTACATTATTAATATCTAACTTTTATAATTTTTGCAAACACGTAGCTAACGATTTTTACCGTGCAAAACTCGTCTCGGCAAATTTGAAAATTTTTTTTTGGTAGAGTGGAGTTGAATGGAGGAAGTAGCATGTCCAATTGAAATTAAGCTAGTTGCTAATAGTTTAACTAAACATCTTTAATTCTGCATTGTTAAAAAAAATATAAAAACTTAATAATCTTGTTATATTTAGAAAGACGAATCAAACAAATTTTCACACGACTATATTTTTTTCCTTATACTCCCTTCTATTCATAATAACCTTTCCTCTTTCTTTTTTCATTTATTCACAATATCTACCCCTTTCCTCATTTAGTAAATTTTTATACTTATTTTAATCAGCTCACCCCACAACAATACCGCACAATACCCATTCTTTGTCTTATTTTAATCATCTCACCTCACAACAATACTTATTTTAATCACCTCACCCCCACAATACATTATCTCTCTCCAATTACCTCACCCCACCACAATATTTTACCTTATTTAATTAATAACCCTTAATTTTTGTTTCATTTTTGAATGGGGAACGTTATACTGAATAGGAGGGAGTATATTACTGCAAGTAATGTTAACGATTCTCTTTACATAATGTGAAAAAGATAAATAATGTGTTTGGTTATAGTTAGATGAAATATATATCATAGATTTGAAATAAGAAAATAAGGAGTAGTGAGTTACTTATGCGCGGTTATCTATGCAACTAGCCCCCTACCACCATCTTGATCTTGTACTTCCTCAATTCATAGCAAAACACACAATTTCTTTTTACACGTTTGTCAATACACATATTAAGATGTAAATATCTTTAATTCTTCATCGTAAAAAAAATATTAAAACTTAACAATCTTGTTATATTTAGAAAGACGAATCAAACAAATTTTCACATTATTATATTCTTTTCTTTATATATTACAAGTAATGTCGAAGATTCTCTTCACATATAAATAGTGTCAAAAAAATAAATGATATATTTGATTATGAATGGATGAAGACATGAAGTATATAACTCTGAAAAACGATCAGTCCAAGATAAATATTACTCCGTATATATGAATATCATGGATTTGAAATAAGAAAATGATTGACTAGTATACAAACAAATGAGTTACTTCACGCATTGTCATTTACGTTTTGGATGTAACTTCTTAAATTGACCATATCGATTGACTTTCTCTTTTTTTTTAACCCTGCGATCCAAGTCTACATATGCAATTATTGTAGTCATGTCATAATAGAGAGAATATTCAAAGTGCGTAGAAATTCTTTCATCAAAACTCATTATCGTTTGATGACGCTTTTAATCACACTTTTTATTGTAGTATTAGTGTATCATAATTCATACGGACTAATAACTAATGAAAAATGTAATTTGTGGGTTTAAATGCAACAACCGAAAGCTAAAATAACATGCATTTACCATCAGGATACTTAATATCAATTTATCGCTATTTTACTACACAAATTCTTATTTCAGACGGACTAATTCCGTCTGAAAAATAAGACGGGATTATGTTGCCACTTTTTGATACAATGTAACCACAGCTTATATCAACTTGTTTTCAATAGTGGTTACATCTAACTGTAAAGTGATTACAAAATCCCGTCTTATTGCTTCAGACCAAAATGGTCCATCTGAAGCAAGACTAACTGATTTTACTATATTGTATTATTACTTTGATATCATTTCAGCGGGGGTTCAATAAAACTCCATGAACCGCCCATCTTAAAACACCCCATCTTCTGACATGATATATGAAGGATTATTTACTAAAGCAACGTAACGAAAAACAATTCTCCACTTTATTAGTACTCATAGTATTATTACAAGTGTGATTATCCACATTTTATATAAATCTTGGACCACCTACAAATAACTAGAACCTAACTAATTTACGTCCTAAAGATTTCTTTCAATTTATGGCGTAGTTGTTAATTTGAATGTTCTATGTTCCCTTCTAATACAACACAAGTTCTCGTTAAGGAGAGATACTGTAACACCCGCAAATGTACCCTATTTTTATAAGTAAAATATTTTACGGATACTTTTCAGCGTATTTTAGTTTTATTTTAGAATTTAATGTTTCGAGTCGAATTTAGAATTTCCGAGTTCGTATTTGGAATTTCCGCGAGTTTTCAAGTAAAACCCGTCTTGAGCCGTCTTTGACTTTTCTTGACTTTTGAGACGTCTTTGACTTTCGTTGACTTTTTCCTTCATATACTCCCTCAAACCCTAAATCCTTCTTTCATTTTCCACTTACTCTTTCTTCCTCATCAAACCACCAAAAACCTAAACTCCATTTTTATCAAGCTTAGATTCGTCGCTACTCCTTCGTTACTCGCTCAAATTCACGTAAGTTCGTCTTATTCTTCCCCTCTTAGCTTCCTCTATCCGTATTGGTAATAAAATTACCGTCTTTCTCGCTTTTTAAATTATCCGTCTTTCTCAAGGTGAATGATATTCATCTTTTATTATCTAATTGTATGTAGGTGGAGACTAGGAAGGTTTAGAATCGATTAAAGACGCGTAAAGGTAACGGTGAAGGGTTACTCGATATCATTTACGTGTTTTAACATTCTTATAGGCTAGAAATCAGTATTAGACGATACGATT
>JAIUZE010003760.1:0-88155 GCA_022085475.1 Heliosperma pusillum
CTCAAATTCTGTATTTATAAGGTGTCTGTGTGTCCGACACGGGACGGCTAGTTAGTAGGAGTGTCCGTGCTACCTAGCTCATACAGTAGTAACTATGTCATGGACTCATGGGAATGTGTTGGTCAAGGGAAGTATTGTAACGTGTAATTTGTTGACATACCATGACAATGTTACATACTCATATGCATCAATGCATGGCTCAAGTCTTACTTTTTGTAAGGGAGTTTAAAAAAACTTTGCAATTGAGTTCAGTAAGCAGCCACCAACAGTGTATACAAGTGGTGCTCTGATCCTCAAACGAAACCCAACAATTTAATTTTGATAATTTTCTTACAAATTTATTTTGTAAGTTGAAAATCAATACTGTATATCAAACTGTGAGAGAATTGTAAATACTCCGTAGTTTAACGTATTAGCCAAATGAGGATGTCGACTATGGTGATGAAACAGTGTAGATTATGGTGAGATGATGTTTCAGAAGTAAATATTGTGGGATATATAAGATGAAAAACGAAAATGGGTAAAGGATTTCGATTCATTTAGATGACACCTCAGAAATTATATTGGGACAAATACGGAGGAACATGGAAAATGGGACCTATGATATGTCACATACTCACATTTCCTTGGTCCCGCTCACCTATTTACTTTTACGACTAAATTACTGATCAATCATCAAAATGATAAGAAAGCGGTAAACAAATAACCGGGACGGGACGGGGACTAACTCATAACCGTTCTGCTCCCTGTATGAGTCAAAACTCAAAAGCAGAAGAGCAGAGAGAATGAGCAAAATTGCAAGAATGGAGGAAGAGGAAGGCCAAAACGAGAAAATTCCAAAGGCATCGAGTTTAAGATGGAAGATCCTTCGAAAATCCCTTGTTTCCTCTAAACTCCAACCTCCACTTTCAGGTCTAACACTCTCTCTTTCTGCTTATATATGTTCTTCAAATTACTACACACCACACTTTTCTTCATTTATTTAATATTTGATGGGCAGACGATAAATCCCAAGAAATCATGAATAGTATTTCAAGGAAACCCAATAAGGGTTTTGGTTTAATCCCATGTACACTAAAAGATTACAACTTTGATGAGGGTTTTAATCATCTTTGCGTTTCCTACTCTTTGCCTACTCTTGCTGCTCCTAAGCTCTCTCTTTTGTGAGTATCCCTTTTTCCACTTTTAGTTCTGAAGTTGGTATTTGTAATTCCTTGGAATTTCATTCAAAGTGTTGTTGCTTTGGTTATGAACCCTTTACTGATTGCTGCAAGTAATTAATGCAACACATTGCAATTACTAATTCGAGCCTAAAAAAATTCATTGCATGTGGTGCATGGAGGCTGCAGATAGATCCTAGGAAAAGTGAAAACTTTGATATGTTCAGTGAGACATTATTCTAAGGGTTTGCGCTCAAGTGACACTGATTGTGTTGGAGGATATGTGTGTTTTATGCTGCAATATGCATTCCTGGTATTGTTGTCCACCTTTGGTTGCTGTGTGTGATTTACCCTGTACCCAAGGTAGTGTTGGTTTTTTTTTTTACCTTTTTTGTTTTGCAAGGTGATTCATTATTGTGGTTGCTATGTGGGTTATCTTATCCTACGAATGACCTTTCTGTATGAAAAAGAAGTAGGAAGTATTAAAGATGATGGATGTAGGATAGACGTGGACCATTAATGAAGAGTGATTTGGTGAAGAATCGTTAGTATGTACTATAGAGGGGTTATTTGTTATTTCTTCGGTATGATTCTGTTCTGTTTAGCTACTATTATAAGGCATGGCACACCATGACTGGTGTATTTTCCACATTTGATGATTCTAGTCTATGGTTTTCTATCATAATATGTGTTTCAATTTGGATTTGGCAGTCAAAGAAGAGACAGCTGTGCTAATATCAATGATTTCAAAGTCTGCAATAAGTATGACATTGACAACACTGGCCTCGTATGTAAGTTCTACGGTTCTTTGAGGTATTCATGAAGTGTTCATTCAGCATTGAGCTGATATGTATTTATATGGGCCATCTATATAATGAGAAGGATGGGGATCGCTGATCAGACCTTTTATGTATATAACTATATATAATTGAATCAGAAAGTTGAATTGAGACTTCAATAACAGTACAAAATACAAGATAACGAATCCATTCTAAATCTTATTTAAGGGAATTCACTGTGCTTATATAGTAGATTCCTAACTTCCTATGGAAACCGAGACCTTTAGTCATACAAAGCGTCAACCAAATAGCCTATTCACATCATTGATACATATTATCCTTTCAATTGATCCTTTGACCTAGCTTTCAACCACAATTCATTTTCTGATTCCAGTACACTCCGCTCTCTTCTTTCAGTTTGCAAGGAACTTCCAGAGTTGATTACGTTCGTGTCTGCTATTTGAACTTATGTGTTGGTGTTTGTATTTGTGCCATATAATATTCAATGTGCTGCCATTTTTTTTCCCAGGTCCTTGGCCGTCAGAGGAGGTCCTCTCATATTATTGCTTGTCACATGTGGACATGTTCAGGTTTTTTTCTTTCAACTTGCCATCCCCACTCGCTAGCTTACTTGTTTGTAGGTTAAAAATGTTGTGGTATCAAGATTGCTTAGGTTCTGGCAAAACTGCGTAATTTCATGAAGATTTTTGTCATTTTGGTGAGTAATCTACTATGCTTTTCTCCTATTAAGTGTAAAAATGTTATTGAGCTAGGTGCAGGATATGGGTTGGCAGGCTTACTTATTGCTACTGTTTCTGAGGCATCAGAAATGGTAATATCAGATGGAAATCCACAAGTTGTTGATTGTATCCTTTCAATGTGGTTCTCTTGTAAACACTATTGGTAAGTCCGAACAGTTAAATGCTAATCCTTTCGCCCATGAGGGAACATAGTAAGACATGAATAAATACCCTAATTAACGAACATTAAATGAAAAGATTCTTAATAGGAAAATGAAAACCAGAAAGTTAATTTATGGAGTGAGGGATTCTTGATTTTGGATACTAAAGATGACCTAAGAAATCATCACAGTACTCTTAGGTGGCTTGTAGGTTTAAGAGCTGTTGCAACCATTTCTGCGTAGCCACGTCAAAGAATGTCTTCTTGATTTTGCAGTCAATGGATACTCTTTATACTATCCATTTGTAGGTCAATGAGCTGTTGCACTGAACTAAGTTGTATTCTATGAAAATTTCCAATGTGGCAAAGTCCAGTGTATGTACTACCACTTATGTAGCTCAGTCTCAGGTACGGATGTCAGATCCTGGTACGGATTCTACTGTTGGGTACTCCATCGTAAAAAATTCCACAGGGTTGTCCGAATTACAGACACGGGTAGTGACGGGATTGGAATCGTAGTTATGGAACGATATTGACTTATTTACCAACTTGGTTACGTTAGTTCTATTATCAAGTACTTCTCTTTGTGTTACGAGACTTATCACGACATTTTATTTTATTTAACTGCCATTATCCAAGTAAAGATAATGCTGTAGCTCTCTACCTGTGGCTGGTATTGTAAAATTTTGGAAGTCTTGACAAACAGATATCCAGCAAAGCGTAGCCAGCAATTCTGGTGCTTTTGGACCTACAATTGTTGAACCTAAGTTATTGCACTGGAATCAAGAAGAATTTGGAACATTATCCAATAAGTTTGATGTCATCGTTGCAAGTGACTGGTACAATGTTCAACCTTTTAAGTTTCCTTAATTAGTAAGACTATCATTTGCTTGTATGCATTCAGTAAGGAGGTAGATGTAAATATGTATTCAGTACTCAGTAGTAGGTAGATCTGAACAAACTAACCTGTCCCAAACCTAAATAAGAACAACTGAAAACAGACCTGAATCCGAACTCGAATTGACCCAAATTGAAAATGATCTAACCCAAAGCGACTAATTTGAAACACAGACTTTTATATCCATGACCCGGAATGACTTGATTGACCCGACTCATAACGACCAACTAGAAAACGACCCGAAGAATTGACATGCTCTTGAGATGACCCAGTAACAGCCCACCCTAAATGAACCGAATCTAGCTTGAATGACTCATTTGTCAAGTATATACCTAGGTGGATAAATTAGGATGCTGACTATATCTTATTAAGGTTGTGGATTTTTATTATATAACCCGTGGGCTCTTGAGGTCCATCAATCCATCATCAATGGATGACATATAGCAGCATTTTTTCTTCTGACAATTATGTTCTCTTTTTGTCAACAACAAAGCGATATTGTTCTGGCTTAAAATTTTGTATTTATCTATTTATTATTATTGCTACACTAAATTTGCATGATTTACACATATTCTTTGCATTTCCTTTTGTTTTGTTGTCGTTGCAGTACCTTCTTTAAGGAATTCCATAAAGGCCTTGTTCAAACATTGAAGTCATTGCTAAAACGTACTTCTTGTTCAAAAGCCATATTATTCAGTCCCAAAAGGGGTGATTCATTGGACAGGTTCCTAGAGGAGGTACGGAAAAGTGGCATGAATTTCAATGTATCAGAGAACTATGACGACAAAGTTTGGGAACGGCATCAGCAACTCATGAAGGGTGATCAGTCCTGGCCAAACTACGATCCTGACCACTGCTATCCGTTATTGGTCCAAATTTCATGGTAAACTCTCAAAATCACTCTTTGAACCTTGATTGGATTCAGCTATGTTTTTTTTTCCTTTAAAAAAAAAAATTTAAAAGTTGAATCTAGACAGGCTCATATATCGAACGCAAGCTGTTAATTTTGAGCCATTCTTTGTGTCTTGTGTGTTTAGTAGCTATGGTTGCTAAACATCTCACGTGTTTTTTTACCATACAAAACTAATTAAGCCAATGCTGTTTTTAATCACTGTCCCAAAGTTGTGCATATTTGTTAATTAAGCAAGCACTTGTTTTTCATCTGCCTTTCCCGTTTGGCTGTGTCTGTCAACTTACTGGAAATTTCCTTGTTCATGTCTGTCTTTTGGTGGAATTGTGATTCATCTAGACAACCTCTCTTTTTAACACGGGAGTTTTGTGTGAGACATAGGAATTATATTGTTTTTGTTTTTGATACTTCTTATCTATCTGAATATTTTATTTTTCTTGTCGAAAGGAAAGAAAAGAAAACGACTCTGTTGTACTCCCTTCATTTATATACGTTCCTCCCATTTGGTTTTGGCACTGTTCGTAAAAAAATTGGTTATTAGTGTCATATAAGAACAAACAACTTTGTGTTGAAGGTACTTATCTCACCACCACCATACTCCACCACTAACCCACTAATTTACCACACAAAGTACTCTCACCAAGCCCCACCACTGTCCCACCAAACTTCCACCATCGCAATTAGTGCACCAACCATCACAATCAGTGAAACTACCACCACTATCTGTTGCATATGCAGGCGGAGAACATGTGGTTGCTTTTTTAAAAATTAATTGTATAACCTTGTTGGTGTAGAGGCTTTTATGTCAGTTATAGGGAAGGGATTGAGGTGGAGAAAGAGGAGGTAAAGGATGAGAGAAATTGACCTGGAAAGTAAACATTGAGGTCGTGGTGGTCTGCCGGCCGAGAAGGGCGTTGGAGGTCTCCAGTGAGGTCTCTAGTTTTTGAGGAGGGCTGTTCTAAGTAAAAGGAAGAAAGGGAAGGTAGCGAGGCTTGTGGTGGTGCCGTCGGCGAGGTCATGTTGGTGCGACTTCCGGTGAAGCACTGACTTAGCCACGGTGGGGAATAGGCTGTAGCTGTACTGCTGTAGAGGTGGTGGTGGTGTAGACTGGAGAGGTAGGTGGGGGAGTGTAGTGGAGGTAAGGTGAGGTTAAGTGTTAATTATGAAAATTAAAATTAAGTTTTCGGGAAATTTACGTGGTATCCTTGAACTTTGACACGTTGCACGTGTTACCCAACGTTTGGAATTTGTGCACATGGTACCCTCGAGGTTTGATTTTCATGTAGGCTTTTTACCGTTTTAAAAATCTTCAATTGAGCAAAATGGCTCACTTAACTGGCTGCGCTTCTTTCTATTGTTATTGTGAAGTTCAGTCATTCAATGTAGTTTTCGACTCAATTTTCATCTTGGGTCATTCGTAAACAGTCTCTTTGTGTTGCTAACACAAGGGTGAGAGTGTGAGATTGCTTACATTTGACCCCCTTACGTCGCAATTTGCGGGAGCCATTGAGGCATTGGGGTAATGTTGTTGAGCTATAACTCATAGACGGGAAATCGGAGTCGGCCAATTGTTTTTTTATTACCTCATCGTGATCTACAATTTGACAAAACTAAAATGGTTGGATTTGGATTGAAATTATGGTTGATGGGGGTTTTCGTTTAATAAAAACCGTAAAAAGGATGGTGTTTGACAAAAAAAAAGCCTTTTCTTATCGTTTACTCATTTACATATTAGCTAACTTTATAATCCGACAACGGGTATTTTTGCTCAAATTTATATTTTGAAAATTTTCCTCCCTGACATGACGAGGAGTACCGCTATACCATGCTTTGAGCATTTGAGTGCCTCATGTCTTTTAAAACCTTAGATAACCTAATATTACAGCCTTCAAATATGACCAATTGAAATCTTCCCGAGCGACTTATTTAGTTATATGCTGAGGTAATATACTTATATTCACCGTCTCTGCCATACCCTAGAATAACGTTTGTCCCACATACATGTTTAGTCCAGCTGCGCAGGAGAGTTATAACTTTTAAACAATATGCTCTTTCTATTCCTGTACCTGTAGGCTTTGAGGTGAATGATGAGCTACCATTGATGTCGGAACTACAACTTTCCTTGGAGACATACATGCCCAGCATAGGAAGCCATTGACTTAGCTAATGGGACCAGCTCAGGTCCTCGTTCAAATATTTTATCATATCATCCACATGCCTGTTGAAGTTCACCGACTCACAGAGAACCTAGAATGACTTGTGCCATATGGCTTATGGGTGCACGGTTCAGCCACCATGGTGATGTTGTAACCCAAAAGTTTGGTTAGTCCATATATCAAATAAAAACGCTTCCATGCATTAGTCGAGTACTTGACATTTGATAGCCAACAAAGTCCAAACTCCGAAGTCACCCCCCTTATCAACACAAACAACTGATTTTGCGTGTCAATAAGGGATAGTGATACGCGTCGCTGTCACAGAGGTTGCTTGGCTTGAGCCTGTTATACAGTTAAAGTGCTATGCCGTGTAAAGCGTCAAATATTTAGCATCTTTATTTTGTACAAAGCTTTCTAGTAAACACCATCTTCTGATTCTGCCGTAGTGATGTGTCTCCTTGTTTGTTCACCCTCCCTTTTGCGCTTTATAAGAGTACACAAAATTGTCGTTCACCCCTCCTTTTGCGCTTTATAAGCAAATATAGCATAAAGCTTTGCCAATATTCTTGATTTTATCTTTAATCTATCGGGTCGAACGAGTCAAGTTGGGTTTCGACCCTAACATAACATGTCATTTTGGGGTTCGAGTCATTTCGGGTCGCAGACCCTAAAAACTGGGTTCAGTTTAGGGGTCGGGTCATGTTTTGTCAGGTCTACTGCAAGCATCATATTCTTGCAGAATCGTCTCTCTCCCACGTAATATTTGAAAAATGCTTACATTGCCATTGAAAAAAAAAAAAAATCCGAAGCATTTTGTCTGTAAAGTCGGGTAAGAACATACGACGTCTTAACCTAGAGAAGATGGTGAATGGAGTTTTGTTTCTTAATCTTCTTGTTTTCCAACCTCAAAAGCAATCTAAGTGACGATTGAAAAGGGAGGAAACTCGAAAACACAAGCAAAAAGTAAGTTGAAATGACAAAATAGTTGTGCCTTCAGCATATGCTACGCATGTGCTAATTTAAAATTTGCCTTTTCTTCTTTTTATATTTTCCTCTTTTTTTTTTTTGGTGACCTAGGGACGCCCGAACAAGCTCGGGGACTAGATAAGTCATTAATGTAACCCTTGTTGGTAGGTAATCGCAGCACTCCCGTGTAAGGAGAATATTTTATACAAAAGGTCTATATAGAACGTATATTTAATGAATATGAAAAAAATATGAATAATATACCTTAAGTAATTATAAGTATTGTTTGCTGCATGAAAAGCGATTGTTTCACTAAAAAAAGGGAGGATAAGGTGAACATTTCCACTTAAGTTCAATTTTTACTTACTTTAGAAAATTGCAAGATACGCCAATGTAAATAGCCATTTATGTACAAGTAGATTATTTGTTCTATCTCGTGTTTAATACGAATCTTACTGGCATACAAAAAAAGCTTTTTCATTCGTTAAGTAGTTAGAGTTTACATTTTGACTTTACGAAACTTAAAAGTGGTTTTCACTAACTTTATTTCAATACCGCGAAAATGATAATCCAACTCAACATAAGTACGGAATAGTAAATTTCTCATCCAAAAAATACTAAACATACAGATAAACATATCATACGAACTTAATACATGAAAAATACATCTCTAAATAGTCTAAAAATAATAAGAAATAATTATATTTACATGAAAAATACATTGAACTAGTGATCCCAAGTTTATTTATTTTTTTGTTTTCTTTCCCGGATTAGCTTTGGGCCTGCAAACACGCTTTTCCAAGGCCCATGAAATAAGGTTTTTGGGCTAACTGTTGTGGGCTTGATCCATTAAGGAAGTGAGATAGATGAGCTTGCATTTTGGTCCTTAGTCCTAAACAAATTGCTAATTAGTCCGTAACTAATTCACCACCGTATGGGTATTCAGATTTCAGACTAGAGATAATGACGTCCAAACTACCATAATTAGCACGCCGATTATTGTTGACGATGTAATTAAGGCATTGCCTCCATTATAATTATAATTACCGTAACTTGGCGATAGTGTTGACGTCTGTGGTGGTTGGGTTCCGATAGATTTCGCTCTGCACAAGTGGAAAAAAATAAAATCAAATTGTGGTATTAGTAAACAAATCAAACATGATTACTCTTAAATATCCAATTTGAATAAATATTAATTTGTGTAATGTTTGGTTCGACTGAGGCAACGACTACATGTGTTGACGTACTTTAATTTCCAGTTGATGGCCTCGTTAGGTTATGAGACAACTTTGAATAATTTATAAGTACAAATGTACAAATATCTGATTGTCCTTAAACGCTGATTGTTATTCCGTCACAAGTTTGTGACGGGTCAAGGATTACCCATTTGGATAGATAAGACAAAACAAAATGCTACTCTTTAAGCACTCTGTTTTTGTCTTATTTACACACATGGATAATATATTAGTATTTGATCCTCGTAACTTACGATGAATATGTCCGTCACAAACAAGAATTTGTATTATTATATTATGAAGACGTACATATATTGTAATAATGTTTGTAAATTATGGGTAGTTGACCTATAATAATAATAATGCATGGAGATTGTTGAGAATGAGAAAATGCCAAGGATATGACACACTACTCATTGGCCATGATGTTTTTGTACACGGTCCACATTGCATGTTTTGCATCTACCATCTTTGTTTAATAAACTAATGTCTTAGACAAACTATATGGTAAAATAAATGTATGATTAACTCATTAACCATCATTTAAATAAATTATAAAAAACCTCAAGTGTAAAAGCCGATTAAGAAAAGTTAAATCAAGTTATTCGAATGTAAATGTTAATGAACATTGGTAAGTGTTCAACTCCATAATCGAGGTTTCTCAATCGTCACCGTGTTTTTGACTATTTTATAAGTCTAAATTCCTTAAAATGAACGCATTGTTTCAACTAACTGAATATTTGAACCGATATTCATATATATTTCTAAAGAAAAAGGAGCAAAATTGGCGGTCTTAGCTAACTCAACACACCCAGGTCTCACGTTTTTAAGAAAGTACTTTAAATATATGGATGTAAAACGGTTTTATACCGGAAATATTGTTAGGTAAAATGTGTATTGTGTCAACGTATCTACCAAATTTGACTAAACATACATGAATACTTGTATGCATATAACAAATTGATGATTATAATAAATGGAAGTTACTTACGTTATTGAAGCGGAAGGACAGAAAGTGATAACATAGTCGGCACCGGCACAAGTGAAAGTACTACTCGCATCATCGTACGCGTAGCTATACGCGCTTGGACAGTTAACCTTGAAGTACTCTGAATAACTGCTTGGTTTGCATGTTTGTGGCGTAGCGTAGGCCCCACTACAACAATATTCCGGGTTCCCAAACGCATTACACGCGCTATTACATGCAATCCCTTCTCCTCCTCCCTCTGTTCCTGTTTTAAACGCGCTTGTCGCGACCCTGAGTGGGGTTGGACAAGCGCCATTTAAGTCCTCTGGGCACCCTGCTGCTGAGCAGTTGCCCGACCCGCCCACGGGTCGGACAACTAGTGGCAGGTTGTACCCGTCGACCAGGCTTACGTCGTAGAAGTCGAGCCCATTTGCCCCGTTGAGGGTGAACTCGGCTAGGGTAGCGGGTGGGGTGGTGCCTGTTTCGCAGGAGACGTTCCCGGCTGGGCCCGTTGAGCATCCGGTTTGGGCCCATATTCGGCCCGACCAATGGGCTGGGACGGGTATGACCGTGCTGTCTCTAGGGAGGAGGGTGAAGCTGGTGGCGGAGGGTGGCAGCGGTGCTGTTCCGGCTCCCGATAGGGTGGATGGCCATACGGTGTAGGTGCATTGGTTGACTAATGTGAATTTTGTAGCAGAGCAGGTTCCTGCACATTTCAGTAACAAATGTTGGTTACATTGTCTTAAAAACGGATGATAAGCATGAATTGCATACATTTTTGTACAAATTGTTCTTTCATATTTTGAATTTTTTACGACTTAATTGAAATTAAACTTGTAAAAGACAGACTCATGGTCGTACCTAAGAAATGTAGGAAGAGAACAGAGACGATACTTCGATAAGGTGGTAACATGATGATAAGGAGATTAAGAGGCAAGCTAAGTAAACTTAGTAGTTAGAAATTTGAAAGGATAATGAAGGGAATATATATAGAGTGAAAGGCTTGTACAACAAATCAAATTATAAGGTTATTTAAATAGAGTTCAAGTAATAGAAGTTATTATACAAATTGGCCATTTGGGGTAAGCAAATTCACATTTCAAAAAAACATATTATTATGAGAACAAGAGGTAGCTCAAGTGGTAAGAGCACCCTTACTCCAACCATGAAGTTGGGGGTTCGATTCTCACCCGCGACATTGTGCGCTCATTTGAACCAAAAAAAAAAAAAAAAAAAAACATATTATTATGGAGTATTTTAGTAAGAAATAAAAGATCCATGAAGAAGATTCAAAAAGTTGGCAGTTGGAGAATGGTATGACTAGCTTAATGTAGGACATAAGGTCGGCAAACTATAATACCATCATCATCATCCTTAATAAATGTATGAAATTATCGCAAATTCTCATTTATGACGGGCATATTCATCGCAAACTTGCGACGAGTTAAATAAATATTACCCATTTGGTTATAATTAGACAAAAGCAAAGTACCAAGGGAATTGCATTCCGTTTTCTTATTTACACATATAGATAGTACTTGACTTGTCGCAAGCTTGTGGCGGATATGCTCATATGCATGTTATAATGAAGACTTGCCGCGAAATTATATGTATAAACCTTATATATTCTTTCCAAATTCTATGTATTTTCCTATGTTGTATGACTTAGAACTTAGAAGTGATGATGTGTCCGGTCTACATTCTCTGTTGTAGTAGATGAATTGTATGGATTTCAAACAATTATTTATAGGGAAAATGTTTAGATGAAATGTGGAAGATAAGCTTTTTTATGAACTTTTTGCTATATAGGGTGATAAACTAGTGACTTTCTTTTAGGGATTTCCTTATGAGATCAAAGTGTGTTTTTCCTTAGCAATGTGATATTGTTTCAAGGAGATGGATGAACTTGTAAAAGTTGTTAAAAAGTTTGTTTGAAGAGGGATGATATGTAAGTTAATTGATAAGTGGAAGTTATAATTCTTTTTACTTTGGAGGATGCTTATTAAAATCCGCTAGGTATTGTTTGTTATTTTTTCACATTACCTTTGCATCAACCATTTGGAATAAAACATTTTCAGTTACGATCTCTACAACACGAATTTAACTAGACTGATAACGTGGGAGGAGGGTGAACAATAATATGTGTACGAGTTCTAGTGTATTGTTTCTCTGCAAATTCTCATTGTGACGGACGATTTCCGTCACAAGCTGCAAATGGGAGAGCATATGTGAGAGGGATTGTGAAAGATCACAAGCTTCTCATGATCACAAGTGAGGCCCTCTCAGAAGCTGCAAGTAAGTGAAAAGAGGTTGTGAGAGGTTACAAGCTTGTTATGTAAAAAAACAAGACTTTCAATAAGTCTTTCTTAAGCTAAAACATGTCAATTAACATACCACTTGCATGAATATGACAAATCTGTTTGCTACTCCCTCCCTTAAATCCAAATGGCACAAGCGAGAGAGTAATATCTAAGCATTGTATTGTCTTTTATATGCAAATCAGCATATGATATGTTGTTTGACCCATATTAAGGTTAAGACGGATACTTTTGTCTTAAACGAGAGTTTTGGGGTTCTTAGTCTCCTATAGCTAAAGCTCGCTCAAATACGGTCTAGTTCAATTATAGTGAAAGAAATAACAAGAAGGGAAGAGTCAAACAAGAGGGGCGAAGATAGCTGACATCAGAAAAATGCCTACATGCATCATCAACTTGCCAAATCGCCAGCCATCTGACTCGTCTCCAGCGTTACCTAACAACCAACAACTATATTCATCCGTCTAAAAAAATACTCCGTAAGACCGTAACAGACTTAACAATAATCATAATCACCGTATCTTGTAACTTGTTACAATATAGTCGATATCAGTGAATAAGGTAGACGATTGAAGCCGCCAGAACCCAGCCGTCGCTCCGTCAAACAATAAACTAAGTACATATATACGGACACCACGAAAGGAGATCAAGTTGTATGATCCGTGAAGTAATTAATTACCCCTTCATACACCTTAAAAAATACTTCACTACAATAAAAATTATGGCAAGTATGAATGCTATTCACTGAACATTTGTAATCTGCAACATACACACTTAAAGGTACAGCGGTCTTAAGATCTCAGGGAATAAAAGCAAGGATAACAACATAATTCGATCCAAGGGTTAAACACAAACAGGTATAGTTTAAACGGAGTATTAAGCTTTCGAGCCTTTTACTGGAACTCATCTTTGATACCAGTATCATCCAAAATAGACAATGTTTTACCAATGAGGGTGAAATCAATGGACCAGTACTGAAAAATCTGGGTCTATTCTAGAAATTCTGAGACGGGATTTATGTTAGATTTCACAAATCTGGATCAAAGCAGATATGATTCAAATAATACCCATTATCATCTATCCAGGTTTATGGTCTAACAGGAGTTACGATTCAAATCTCCGAACCCAAAACAAATTTTGAAACAAAAGAACATTATAAGCAAACATCTTCCAAAGCTTTCAACATAAGATGACAAGAACGCCGATATAGGATCGACAAAGAGCAGAATATTCAATAACACAGTTCTATATGTTACATAGCAGTTGAACTGCATATTTCATGAAAGCATTATATGTCATGTCATGACTAGAGAACATAATACTCCAACACTAATGATGGCTTAAGAAACACAAATCAAGGATAACAGTCGCTATCTTACTTGATTGACAGAGTACTCACCATCAGAAGACATTTTAAACAGTCCTTAACCTTGTCTTTTATCACCAGTATAATACTAACACAAGTAGACAGCAAAGTAGAATATATTAAGATAGGTGAAAGGTTTAGGTAATGTTTAAGCTAAACAAGCCACTGATATAACTAGTCAGTTCAGCAAGGGTTTGGTGTGTGTATCCATTGACTCGATTCAACAGTCGTGAACTCATCATTGTCTACCCACCGAAATGGACATTAAGCCAAACAGTATTATCAAAAAATGGTTAACCTTAACGATTAAACAAAGATCATAATGCGCAGTTAACGCCCCTTAGCAAGTTATTAAACCTATAAAAACTGTATATGCTTAAATAACAAGCAAGTATGCCCTTGCTTTTCCTATCCCGCCTACATTCAAACCAGTCCATAAGACCATAACCAAGGTTCAAACTCGCAGTATCGCCAGTGATACGCTCGTTACGGTCCATATCACAGTCGTCATTACGTTTTTTCTAAAAAAACTTGACTTTTTCAATATTTATTCCCAGTTTATAACATAATAAAAACCGTGTATCACTAGGATACTTATTTCTCTCAATATTCTGAGTTGGTGTTAGTGAGGCAAACTGTAATGTGCCTTCAAACTATCTACACCAAAGCTCAAAAATTGAAGAAACTGCGCTGCCTTCGAACTATATTTGACCCGTCTCCGATACACCCACGGCCCCACTATATAAACATAACAAAGGACTTCCTTGAGTAATGATACTGACAATCTAGAGTACTGATGTCAATGTCAATGACACTAACAAATTTACATTTACAAGGACATAACACAGAGTAGGGCATAACATGTACAACTTCAAGCCCATACATGACCCTACATGTCATACAGCATAACACCAGCAACATACAACACAAATATCAGTACCATGCATGTATAACAATAACAATAACAATAACAATAACAATAACAATTAAAGATAAAATACTCAAAACTTGTATAAAAGGGTAAAACCATGAGTTAATGTATAACATCCGCCACCAAAATTTCTTTAGCATATCGCATCCAAAACAAAGACAATCCGATGTATAACCAGCCGAAATCATATACTAGCACACTAGATAGCTAACAGTAACACACAGCTACATAACATCCTCGCATTAGTAATACTCATTACGATAAACTAAAGTTTAAAGTAGCGAGGCAGACAAAAGATAGAGTTAACATTGTATATTATTACTGTTTTAATTAATGATTAGGGCAATCCCGGGCAAAGTGGCTAGGATCTCCACAATTAAAACATCCTCTGCCATCACCAACCCGTCCTCCACTCCCACCGCTACCACCGCCATTTTGGCGACAATCCCTAGCCATATGTCCGGCATCGCCACACACATAACACTTCCCTCCACCACTTCTGCCCCCGCCCCCGCCTCCGCCTCCGCCTGCCCTATTAGGGCATTCTCTAGCAAAGTGCCCGGGTTGATGACATTCATAGCACTCTCCACCTCCACCACCACCATTTCGGTCTGGGCAGTCTCGGGCAACGTGCCCAAGCTGATGGCAGTCATAACACTCAACTCCACCCCCACCACCACCACCACCACCATTATTTCGTTCCGGGCAGTCGCGGGCAACGTGTCCGAGCTGATGGCAATCATAACACTCAACTCCACCACCACCAGCATTATTTCTGATCGGACATTCACGGGCAAAGTGACCAGGTTTCTTACATTCATGACAAACCCCCCCACTACCACTACCACCACCACCATTACCACCACCACGGTTGGACCGGCATTCTCGGGCTACATGACCCGGTTCACCACAATTAAAACAACCGCGATCACCACCAAACGAACCGTTAGGACAATCACGAGCAATATGACCCGGTCTATCGCAGCTATAACAGTTGGACAAGTCCCTAGACTCCCTCCCACGCCCAAAACCAGAGTTAGACCGAACCGGTTCGCCGTTCGGACCGGTGACATCGACAGCTTTGAGACGGCTATCTTCGCGAACCGAGACTGTGAACTCGACCGTTGATCCGAGAGAAAGTGAACGAAACCCATCCGATTTGATGTCGGATTGATGGACGAACACTTCATCGTCGAGTTTATCGGATTTGATGAAGCCAAAACCCTTGGAGTCGCTGAATTTAGTTACTTTTCCAGTTAATCTAGCACCTTCGTCCGCCATTGTTGAGGAATTGGAAATTGAGCGATTAAGCAGAAACCCTAGTTGAGGAGAGGTAGGATGGGAATTAGGGTATTTGATTAGGGATTTAAGGAATTGGGGGAATATATATGGGGAGGGGTTCTAGAATTTGGTCGACAATTGTCAACCAAATTGTCTTAGGAGATCTTTTTTTTTTTGAAAAAAAAAACCAAAAAGCGGGTTTACGATTCATTGATTATATCTGCCGAACTAAGAAACATAATGTTTGGAGGGACTGAACTCCGCCATCCTCTATGACCACAACTCCACGGCCGGATGTGAGCCAATCCATGAGCGACTCGATTAAAATTTCTACTAACGAAAGACCAACTAATAGAATCAAAATTATGACCAAACGATAAAATATCACTACTAATTAAAAAGAAATCACTACGACCCGTCTTGCCATGCTTCAACGTATCAATAACCGAAAGACAATCACTTTCCACCAAATATTCTTGTATCCAGCCATCCAAGCTTCCCGCATCCCAGTAAGTATGGTCATTGCTTCCGCACATCGAACCTCCATCTCTTCTCGCTTTTGTATCGTAACTCCCCATAGAACACTTCCCTGGTGATCACGACAAACCGCTCCCACCCATGTCCCTACCCCTCAAACACTCCAGCATCCACGTTGATCTTCACCGCGCCAACCCCAGGTTTCTCCCACCCCTTCCTCATCGACACAGCCTCGTTTTCCCTCTCCCTCTTGACCCCAACCTCCCTCGTTTCCTGGACAACCTCAATTACTCGCCTACAAATTTTCTCTTCGCACCTTCTCCCCCCTTCAAACACCACTCTGTTTTTATCTTCCCATACAACAACCAGTTGCGAACACTTCGCGCTCTCGCATCCCCAACCCACTCCACCAGGGGCGGATCCAGGAAATTATGTTTGGGGTAGCAAATAAATCTATTAGTGTATGATTATTAAAAAAAATCGAAAAGACGCCTTGCATAACACCGGAAAATTCAAATTTTCAACTCAAATTAACCTATATAAATGAACGTATAGGGCATTTGATAATTGTTTAGGAATAAAAGCTAACAAAATCCTTTCTACCCAAAAATAATGAACATCGATAATTTTAAAAGTTGCCCAAAAAAATATTAAATGAGAGCCAAAAAGGAAAAAATACAAGCAATTTGCAATATATACCGCAGCAGGATTCGAACACTGGACTTGATGGTTGAACTATTGCACCTTTTACCACTGAAACACAGCTAGTTCAATGTGTATCTTATACGTTTTGTTATATTAGTACATAAATGTTTAAATTTGGGGTTGCAGATTTTCGTCATCCTAACTGATTTTTTTTTCTTTTGGGGTAACATTGGTGTTAAGTGGTTATTTTACGTATATTTAGTAGCTTAATTAGGCTTATTTTGACTCCCCTTGATATGATTTTAGGCTAGCTTTGCATGGTTTCGTCATATTTCGATATATACTACGCTTTGGAATGTTTCGTGTTTGTTTCAGGTCAAAACGAACCATCCTTGGAAAGGTATCCATGATAGGAGTGTTGATAAACGAGTTCTCGAACATTGGAATGAAGGACAAAGGCTTAAATGTCATGAGCATAGAGATTGAAGTATTTTATGAAGAAGAAAAGAAAAGAAGAACTCCCCCGGGCGGGGGTGAAATTAGCCCCGGGCGGGGAAACTGGCACTTGAAGCCGCAATTGGGCAGAAGCACTCCCCCGGGCGGGGAGACTGCGAAAACTACTATTCGAGTTTTGGAAACTCCAATTTAGCTTAGTTTCCAAGTTCTAATAAAAGACCTATTATTAAAAACCCTTGAATACTTAGTTTTACACACATTGTTTTTATCTTATGCTTAGATTAAGAACCCTAATTACAAGAACTCTCTAGATTAAGATTTAATTACTTTGCTCTTTGGATTATTGCAATTATATTTCGTTCTATTCAACATTCAGGTTCTTTAATTACAAGTATTATTTCATCTATTCTTTTAATTATGTCTTATATTGTTTTAATTATGAATTGTTTGTCTTCTTTTATTATGAGTGAGTAATTTCCCATCTAGGGTTCGTAGGATTGTTTTAGGGATGACAAGCATGAATTGAATTGTTAATTTTGATTACCTAATCGGTATCTCGGATTTAGATAAAGATTTATATGGAATTGGGTTATTGTTTTTGATTGAATGAATCTAAAAGCAACTTAATTGTTCAATGGGAATTGAGAATTATTTTGTGACGAGATTTATCCACCAAGTTCATCATCTAATAATAGGTTAAAACTGAATTAATTTGTGGAAGCAAGACGGTTTAGTTTAGAACATTAATCTTATCTTTGATTATTGGTTATTCATGGAAGTGTCTAATTGATAATTAGGACTTAACTATCAACTTAATGCCTCTACTTGGTTTAATTTGCTTATGAAAGTAGGTAGGTTGATCAATATTAGGGAGTTTAATTAGCTCAGAAGAGTTTTTAATAGCAAATTAGGTAGTGTCTAATCCGAGTAGTGATTTGGTAATTATTCATCTTTAGTAGAGCTTGTCGACCTATAAGGAGACTATGGACCTTAGACCTTTTAGTTATTGATTAAAATCGTTGTTATTTGCTTATAAATTTAGTCTAGTTAATTCTCTATTATTGATTCCTCGTAGCTAAAGTATAATCTAATTCGACTAGTACTTAACTTTACTTCCCTGAGATCGACTCGTAAGCATCTACAATTGACCCGTACGCTTGCGGTATTTTTAACTGAACAATTGGCTACCCCTTGCAACCTACTGGCTCCGCCCCTGCACTCCACACATGCTCCACCCACTCCCTCACCCGCTCAAACCCGATGTTCTCCGCTACATCCAAGCCCAACCCTTCCCATATCCCTCCCAAGCCCCCACAGTCCCGAAAGAGGTGGAGACTAGTCTCCACCCGAGAGCAATAAATTGGGCACATGTCGTCTTGAGTCTTCAAGCGTCGAGCTATGTTCTCTATGGTGGGTAACGCCTCATTACAAAGTTGCCATAGAAAGACTTTAATTCGTGGTCAAACCGGAAGTTGCCATAGCGCATTCCAAAGCCGCTTTTCCTTATTATAATCAGATTGTCCAGCCTCGCTATATATATGCACCAACATTAAACAACAACTTATATGCAGAACAGACCGTATAAATTCCATCTTTCTCGCCTTCCCAACACCAAGTATCTTGAGGTCTAGTCGAGCTAATACGAATTTTCAGAATTCGCTCTTATTCAAAAGGTAAGAACAAAGTACGTACCTTATGTGTATTCCAGTCCGTACCAACAGCAAGCCACAAATCAGCAACTACCATCTCCATGTCATTACTCCCCCTTGGCGAAATAACTCTCCTAGACTGCGTTCCAGGTATCCAAGGATCAACCCAAACCCGCGTGCTAAGACCGTCACCCACTCTTCTCCTAATTCCCATATTAATCACCTTCTTCGCTTCCCAAATGCCTCTCCACGTGAAACTTGGATTGTGGCCAATTTCCGCTCTCATATAAGACCCTCCAGGAAAGTACTTACCCGCCATGACTCGGGACATAAGACACTCCCTGTCCGTCATAAGTCTCCACGCCTGTTTACCGAGAAGGGCCATATTAAACATCTTGTAGTCACGAAAACCGAGCCCCCCCTTACATTTAGAAGCACAAATGTTCTCCCAAGCTAGCCAAGGAATTTTCCTTTTCCCACCATTGGAGCCCCATCAAAATTGAGAAACAATCTATCAAAGTTCATCACAAAAATTACTGGGAAGCTTAAAGACACTCATCGCATACCTAGAAATTGACTGGGTCACAAACTTTATCAAAACTTCCATACCCGCCTTCGAGAGTAACTTACCCCTCCGCCCTTGTAACTTCTTGCTAATCTTGTCCCGGATGTCATCCGATATCGATTTTTTAGACCTACCAACAACCGTCGACAGGCCTAAATATTTTGCATGCTGCTCCACAACTCTAACGCCTAAACACTCCGCTACAAGCTGCTTTCTTTCCTCCCTCGTACTTCTGCTGAAAGACACTGTGGTTTTATCATAGTAGATCCGCTGCCCAGAAGCCATTTCGTAGCAATGAAGAATATCTTTGACTAGATTCGCTTCAATAATATTAGCTCGAACAAATAAAATACTATCGCCCGCAAACAATAAATGTGAAACCAGCGGAGCATAAATTGCCACTCTAATACCATGGATAGAACCAGTCACTAAAGCTTTCCTAATCAGACTTGACATTATTTCTGCACACAAAATGAAGAGATAATATGGAGAAATCGGATCACCTTATCGAAGGCCTTTACTTGGTCGGAAACTTTCAGTAGGCTGCCCATTAATCAAAACCGCGGCGAACGAAACAGACGTGACACAATGCATAACTCGATTAACCCATTGTGCATCAAAACCGATGCGGACTAGAAGCATTTCAAGAAAATTCCATTCAACCCGATCGTACGCCTTTGACATATCAAGCGTTAGTGCCATGTGCCCCTCCTCGCTTCTAGTATTACTCATATGGTGAAAAATTTCAAAGGCGACAAGAATATTATCCGTGATAAGACGGCCCGACTTAAACGCACTCTGATTTTCCGACACAATATCTCCGAGGAACTCCTTCAATCTATTTGCCAATACCTTAGATACGAGCTTATATACCACATTGCACAAACTTATGGGACGAAAATCCACCATGTTATCCGGCGCTTTCTTCTTCGGGATCAAGACGATATGAGTTTTATTCATGTCTTCCGGGAAAGGTTGTCCTCGCAAAGTACCAAGGACCGTTTGAATAACAAGGGGACCAACAATGTGCCAATAAGTTTGATTAAACAATCCATTCATTCCATCCGCCCCGGGAGCTTTCACAAATGTCCTCGCAAAACAATTGTGTTAGTAGATCTTCGGTATTTCCGTAATCACAAAACAAAAGTGGCTATTTGTGTGGTTTGTGCTGCTCGGACTTGGCTGGGGCCTGGGAGTTTGATACTAGGAGCATTTGTTTCCTCGTTATTAGTTTGCTTGACTCCCCGAGTTGCTGGTCTATGGAATGTGGAGATCGATCAACTAGGTGTAGAAGAACCTTCTCCATCGG
This sequence comes from Heliosperma pusillum, assembly GCA_022085475.1. Taxonomy (NCBI): domain Eukaryota; kingdom Viridiplantae; phylum Streptophyta; class Magnoliopsida; order Caryophyllales; family Caryophyllaceae; genus Heliosperma; species Heliosperma pusillum. The sequence goes on from JAIUZE010003760.1 coordinate 20,966, forward strand.
AGGCAAGCCTGTTTGGCTCGCATTCCACCATCCATTTCTACGCTCTAGTGGCGTAAGTACACCTACTTCGTCTCGTTGGCCTTTTGGAGTTCTTAGCACTACTGAAAACGTTGAAGAAGTTGACCGTCGTCTCCAATCTACCCGCCTCATCCAGCATGCTTATGTTACCAGTCGTAACTTTAGTCGTGGCGTAGTACCAACTTCTTTAGTATTATTACTTGTATTTATGTTGAATAGTTGTGGATGTAGCTATGGTCATATAGGCCAAAACAATATATAGTTACTCTTTTTACGGCTGTAAAAAAAAAATTATAAAATTTTAACTTTTTCTTAAAACTTTTTAGATTTTTCCACTAGATCTATTTAAAAGTCACTTTTGCTCGAGAAAAAGAATTCAGATGTAGATCAGTTATTTACCTTGACTCGAATTGACTATCACATCTGTTACAAAAATAGGATTTTTTCCCATAATTATGTTAAATAAAAAAGAAATTATCGTTATGAGTATTAATTGAAAGTCTTTATTAAAAACGGGTCTATGTGGGTTCGTTTTTCTTTTCTATTTTGGTTCTAGTTCTTCAAGTCATTCATCGACTTTGCATTAGACCTCCTGAATGGCTCATCCGCTTTAATGACTGACCTGTAATATATGAATGAATAGAAATAAAAAAAAATTGATTCTGGAGCGAAGCCGTTGTATGGTTCGACAACTTAGCTTAGTGTAGCTTTTTACTCTTTTTTTCTTGCAACATCTTTATGTAAAATCGTTGGTTGGTTCATCGACCTTCCAAAGGCCACCGAGCGATTCAAGAACTTTACAAATCAAGTCGAGATGTGATCATAAATTCGAGTCGAGATGTGATAATAAAGTCGAGTCGAGGACTCGAGGTGCAGTAATGCAGATCACATATGGTACTTCTTTACATACAACTCCTAAAATGTACTGAGTAGAGTATTTGTCTATTTGAGAGCCCTTTTCCCTCCCCTTCATCCCCCTCCCAGCCCCTTTCCCTTTCCCGTTTGTATTCTGACACCGATTGAAACATCTCGAGCTTCATCTTACAACATGATAAAATGACTCGGGTAGTTGCTACAGGGATAACTTAAACCATATCGAACTATTGATTAGTTGGACACAAGGGTCTCACACGCAAACCCTTGTTAAACATTTAGCAGCGAGAATAGCAGCAATGACCGATGAAAGCATCGAGGCTTCATATAAAGGCTGAGTTTCAGGAAGAATATATCTGTAGAGAAATGTTTGCGTACCAGTTTCACTATAATAGAATAAACACAAACCCTCCAAAACAGAGCTTTCGGCTATGTCCACTACATTGCGATTGGCTTATCGTCAAATAAAAGGAAGCAACCTATCTACAAGTACAAGGTGCAGTAAGAAAAATGACAAGAGATATAACTGCTTCACAAAAAAATATGAGTATATAATGATTTCTGTACAAGTTTGTCCTCAGTAGACTTCTACGTTCCACTGTTCTGCCTTCTTCAATTGCTTCTTGTAATCCATCCAATCGATTCCTGAAAAATACAAAACAAGATTCCTGTGTTAATTCTCATGAAACGGAGTCACAATAGCAGCTTCAATGCTGATGGGTCTCAGACGCATATCATGATTGTCAGTTATCATTAGTATCACATCTCAATGACTTTATCGACTTGAATAACTAGTATGTGTAAATACGGAATTAGTCAGGAAAATAAGTTATCAATTGCAAGTTTTACCATCTTTAGCAGCCAACGAGACCATGATGTCATCTATTCCTTTCTCCATTCCCTTGAGACCACACATGTAGACGAAAGTGTTGTCTTTCTTGAGCATCTCCCACAGCTCCTCAGCATATTGTGCCATACGCGTTTGAATGTACATTTTCTCCCCCTTTTCATTAGTTTGCTCTCGGCTCACTGCAAAATCCAGTCTAAAGTTTTCTGGGGCCTTTTCCTTCATCTTCTCAAATTCCTGCCATCATTAGTTTCAAGAATTAGTAACTCATATATTTACCCATAAATCTAATAATGGAAGTTTTGCGGACGTTTATAGGCTAGATCATGTCAAAAACTTAGCTCACCTCTTTGTAAAGTAGAGAACTGCTGGTGGGCACACCCAAGAAGAGCCACGCCAAACCGTTAAACTACAATAAAAATTCGAAAAACCAATGTGAGTAATGAGCTAGGAAAGATGGAAAATTCAGTATAAAGAGTGTAATTGATAACTGAAGTCACAAGCCAATTTCTATACTAGATTAGGCATGCAGGGTTTCTACATGACAGACTTGCGATTGTAAGTGAATATGTGAGAGTAGGAAGATGTGTCGGAAGTCCGGACGTGATTTTGAAAATCCTGACTCCCAATTGTACAATGAGACTGAGAGTACAAATCCCAGTATTGCTCTCACGAAGAAGTGTGAAAAACAAAAGTCGTAATGTAAAAACCATCTGCAAGCATCATAGATAGTCCTTTTAATATTTTCTGTAGTTACCGAAATGCAGTGGGTCGAGCTAATTAAAACGCACCTTGTAGTCCTCATGCTTCTCAAAGAACATCTTCCACAAGAATGAACGGAAAGGAGCAATACCAGTTCCAGTTCCAAGCTACAAAAATTGATGCCAATCATTAATTAGGCTTGATTTACGATGAATTATATAGGGAATGACAAAAACCTTTGTATATATACTAGCCTAATGAACAGAACTCACCATTATAACGGTCGCGTTGGGGTCTTTTGGCATCAACATCTCCTTCCCGACAGGTCCTGTTAGCAGCACTTCAGATCCAGGTTTCAAGTCACCTGTTCGGAGAACAAGCTTTTTTCAGCAATAAAATACAGCAGTGAAGACATTCTTTTCCAAAAAAGTAGGTAAACTGCTAGACCCTAGGCTAGTACACAACATGAATTCCCTCGGTAGTCAAATAAAACCAAGGTCTATTGCTCAAAGTCGGCTAAAAGTATGCGACAAGAGTACATGTACAGGTATTAGCCTCAGCAGATTTTGTTAGAAATTAATGTTTTCTCCCTGAAAGTAACTGTCAAGTGTCTGTCTCCAAACCGAAACGTCTAGTGTCCGACACAAGTACTTGGTGAAAAGAATGAAGAGTTCAAGTATCAAAGCAATAGGTTAGCGACAAAGCTACAATCTTATAAGAGTTGAAAATTGAGCATACTTACACAAAAAGTTAGAGCAGACTCCCTTAACTTCTTCTCCAGCATCATTAGTGTAGACAAGTCGCTTCACACACAAAGAAACCTATATACATGCATGAGATGCATCATTTTCAGTTTTCACAACAAATAATCCGCTTAAATTTGCACAGATAAGACAACAAATAACATTCATGCTTTTGAAATATACTTGGAAATTATGACGCTGTGAGTGCATATTTTTTTCTCTGACAGCATGAGAATGCAAAAAAAGCGAAAAGAAACCTGTGTATATCACCTGTTCTGTACATTGTTCACCTCTATTATACATTTTACTTGCACTTTGTTTGCCTCTCTGGCTCTCTTATACTTTAATCTCGTATATGTACATTCTCTGCTTTTCGTACTATAGATTGTACTTGCAATAAGTTGCACAGAAAGTGCTTTAACTCGCGAAACATGATAATGTAAAAAAGTTCAGACATGGCTAATTAGTAAAGTTAGGAGCTCACAGTCTTAGCATCACCAAAGTCGCCAAGAGCGCTGCTGGCAATGGAGTACAATCTCAACTTATGAGGTTTTCCATTCTTGTCTATACCATCTGGAATAACCCCAACAGACTGCCCTTCTCTGTAGGGAATCTCACCTACATAGATATGAGATCAGACATGAAATTCCACGTGGTTGATTTAGAAGCGTAAACTAAGCATATATAATGGTTCGTCAACAACAGCATGAATTTCCGCTCACTAGTATAGTTCATAAGCTGATTAATATGATATGAGACCGTCTTATCCTAAGAAATTACCTTCATGGGAAAAAACCATATGCCAGGTCTCACCAGGTGCATCATCACCAGTAATCTTAGTGTTAAGAAGGCATCTGCCAGTGTAAGGATTCTTAGGCTTATACTTGTTAACCACCACACCTTCCTCCATTTTCTTCGAATGCTTCTCAACCTTTGTTGCAGGTGCCACATCTGCCACTTGTGCCCTAATTGTAACCATTCCATTTGCAGACACATTTCTGTAATGTACAGGTACCTGCCCATTTCCAACATGATCACATTTACACCCTATAACTCTTTCAAGACCATGATCAAAATCGTACCCGTCTCTACTTGTGTTTTCATCTCATTACGAGAACACAAATTCTTATATAAGACGGTGTCTTGAACAAGATTATTACAAGACTGACGCATATTTTAATTAACCCAATATTGTGAGTCATTGTAGTTGTATTTTTTAGTGATTTAATACTAGTGTAGGAAATCAAATTAATGTAATATTAGACCGTTGTTAAAACAATTGTACATGTTAGATATGTGACTCTTTAAGTCGCATTAGGATATATTCTTTCTAGGCAAGTGATGGAACGTAACAATTTATCTAAAAGTCTAATATCGATCCTCTATAGAAAGAGTACGTAAATGCATGAAAAAACAATCATAACAACAAAAATGTACACTAAATATCCAATACTTTACAACATTACTCAAAATTAGCTAGAAATGCAAATTAATAAGAAAGAAAAGATTAAAAAAAAAGGGTAATAACCTTCTTGAAGGAGATTTTATCAGAAGAGATAATGGAGGAAGTACGAGAGGAAAGAGAGGTGGAATTAGTAGAAGGAAAAGAAACAGCAGTAGTTACAACGGCAGAAGCCATGGTTGAGTTTGTTTAATAAAGTGATCAGTTGAAACAAAAATGGTAGAAGAAGAAAATAATAAGGATTGTTTTAAGATGATAAAAGGAGTGTAAAATGTGAGTGTGAGTGTGAGTGATGGAGAAGTGGATCATGTATTTGGTCATTGAGTGGAGGAGATTTCTAAACTTCAATGTTGTGGCACCTATTAAAGATAAGTTTTTTCTTTTTTTTTCCATGTTTTTTGTTCTAAGTTGTCAAAGATTTTATTCATAAGGCCAAGGCCAACTATATATCCATGGGAAGTTGACTAGTTGAGAACCATGCCCTTACTTGTCAAACATACAAGTCGATCGGGCGGGTCAAGAGGCGGGTTGGGTCTGTGCAGGTCAGGTCGGACATAGTCCGTGTTCGAGGATAGGTCGAGCTAGGCCTGGTGAAGGTGGACCCAAAGCTAGTCTAGGGTAGGGTCAAGGGGTGGGTTGGGGTAGGTTGTGGCGGAACCTGGTTGAGGTGGGTCTGAGTAGGTTTTATTAGGCCCGGACTGGGCCGAGCTAGTGGACATGTCGGGCCGGACACGGGTCAACCGGGTTGGGTCGGCCCTAATGTGAGCTAGATTTTTATTAGTGTAAAAAACTTATAAATATTTACCTGCGACACGAGACGACCTAAATCCAAACAATTTGCTAATGTTGGGATGATGCCCGTTTGAATTGTGAAGTAAACCTGAAACAATTTTGGACATGTATTCTTACCCTTACTCGGCCCATCAGCATATTTCTACTTGTTTTATTAACCAACATGTTTTATCATAGCCTGAGCTCGAGTTGTCGATTAACTCGATTTCGTTGACCATGTTCGCAATACTGAAAATAGTATTTTTCACCTTTTATCTAACAAAAAATGTTATATTTTAAATTTTTTATTATGAATATGTAGGTTGGTCCTCGTCGCCAGACCCTTCGAGGACCGACCCAATGTCGAGCTCAGCCCATGACGTTTGGCCAAGACCGACACTCTGAGCTCTTTAGATTTGCGAAAAGTGCTCCTACCAAAAGTTTTGGACACTAATAACAACGTATTAACGCCCAAGGTTTTGCTTCACAGAACAAGCTTTGCATGTTATCTAGAGTTCTTTGACAATGGTAAGGTATTTAGTTTCATTCAATTGATACGCCTTATGCTTCGAACACAACTTCCTCCCTACAAATTGTCATTTCTAGTGACTTCAGTCTTTACCAAGCCATTTGCTTGGGAGAAAAATTAAGTGTCGCCTTCGCTAATGACCTACGCCAAGCACGCATTTCGAACCTTTAAATTATGTATCAATGTCGATAACAAATGAAGCTTTTTTCTCGTGAACGATAAAAAAAAAAAAAAAAAAAAAAAAAACTAGGCGCAACAAATCTATGAAAAATTAACATCAATCATTTCTTGTATTTTTGCCTTTAACCATTTCTCCATATATAACATCTGTTTACAACCCCCCGAAAAAACAGTCTTCACTCTCCACACTCCACAAACAAAGCTTCATCTCAGTACACCTAACTCCGTTCAATCCCTTACCAAGACTGAACTGAAGAAAAAAAAAACCCACCACAAAAACAGCGACCTACCCGAAATTCAGCTCAGTAGAGCTTAATCTGGAGTAGAACACCATATTCCACATTAAACACATGCTTAATTACATTTAACTTTTTTTCACAATATCACAGTCAATGTGATTCTTCCATCCTTCCATCCTTCCTCTATTCCCCCAATCAGAGCTCGATAATCATTGAAAGTCGGCGCAGAAAGGCATAGAGGCCATAGCTCATAAATTTACAGTCTTGGAGTTCCTTGTGCATTTTCAGCTAAGCTATTTGACGCGAACTGATACTGGCCGATCTCAAAAGCCTTCGGAATTCAGCTAGGCTTATTTTACCATCTTTGTCAATGTCGGCCTCCTCTAGAAGTGGATCCACCGAACCCTTCAAGCCCGTATGCTGTTCCATTCAAGATGTGGTGTCAGAAATCATATTCTGATATGTGGATACTAGTCCCGGCAAATGAGTGCTAGTTAGAGTCGTTTTTGAAAGAGGTTGTTTGTGTCCTTTGGATAATTGGATCGTATTGGGTAGAAATGAGTGAGGTCTGGTACTTCACAGATAAGGTCGATTTAGGTACCGCGGTTTACATATCGAGTCAATCTAGGTTTGCGACTATCAAGGATGTTCTTTTCAGGTTGTAGACTGGTTCATTCACGTAGGCAAAACTTGCTAATCTGGATAAGGGAAGCAAAAACAAAACAAGGACTTACCATTCTGAGTTCTTCAGGGGTTATATACCCATCTTGGTCCACATCAAACTTCTCAAATGCTGCTCGTGATCGTAGTTGCCACTTCTCATTGTCATGCTCATGTAATTGATGTACATGAAGAGTAGCTGCCACAAACTCGGTGAAATCCACAAAACCATCGGTATTGCTGTCAATCTGCCATAACAAAAGACGGGATCATAAACCCGACACAGTATAAAGGCATTACTCGAAGATACAAAATCAACACACCAGAAAACTAAATAACAAGAGGCAGTGATGGTCGTTGTGAGTAATTCAGAAAAACAAATGGTATTTACCGCTTCAAGAATTTCCATAACACGAGAGTCTCTTAGCTTCCATGAAAGGTCTTTAGCATGTGCCTGAAAGGAACGGGTTATACAAATAAGAATTTGAGCTTAAAGCACTTTACTAGAGTAAAACGATACAAACCTGCCTCATTTCTTCAAGGCTTATAGTTCCACTTTTATCCATGTCAATTGCATCAAACTGATCTCGCAGATCAGCCAGCTCTTCTTCGTTAAGAGTTTTAGCCAATGCCTGATCAAGATATCATTACATGAAGTTAGTAAAGAGATATAGGCAAGATACACAATTTTACTAATCTAAAGCCTACTGGAGTAATTTTAAATACATACCCCTAAAGCAAATTGCTTCATACGGCTATACTTTACGAATTGTCGCATGTTGCGTAAAACTGAAATATCAAGAGGAATATCTGATGCATTTCCACCTTCTCTGACCCATTGGTGAGCTGTATTTTCACACATGAAGTAAAACACACATTTATTTAGGAACTCGTAAAAAGTCGTGTAAAGTGGTGAATAAAGAAATAAACCAACGGTGTATGAAATAGTCTCACATGTGAGACCACCCGTATCCTTGGGCATTTCTCATTTAAATGTAGAGGTAATGGTTTGGTCTCACATGCAAGAATCTCATATATAAGTTTTCGTGGAAGAACGTTGATAAGACTACCACATAGTCTAGAAAGTTAAATCGTGTTCCTTAAATCAACAAGAAGTTTTAGGTGGTGGGGAGAAGACTAGATATATACATAATGCCTGAGAAGCAGTCAGTCGAGTACGAGGATCCTTCACTAGCAATTTCTTCACAAAATCTTTGGCACTATTGCTTATAGTAGGCCATGGCTTACGCCCAAAATCAGGCTTCCCACGTAAAACCTGAAACGACAGAATTCCTTTTGTTGAGTGCAAGGATTATAACATTAAAAATGTATTATTATAAAGGCACAAAGACAACAAAAACACCATGAAGGTCTCTCCTTTTGGCAAAACCCTAGAATCATATGTACCCCTCACATGGATGCCCTTTTCCAGGTTATTTATTTGCCTATCTTAGCCATTAGCTTTAGTTTCCATAAGCATGCATAACCAAATGGATGGGAAACAGGAAGACGAAAAAAACAATTCAAAATCTCTAAAACCAACTTATGAGCACTTCTTCAAAACAAAAATGTTTCTTATTAGAAAGAAAAAAAAAGCTGTATACCTCCTTAAATATACCATCTTCCGTTTTATCCCAAAATGGACGTCTCCCGCAAAGCAATATATAGGTGATGACACCAATACTCCATACATCTGACTCTGGTCCAGATCTCCGTTTCAACACTTCAGGGGCAACATAGTAGGCACTACCAACTATGTCATGAAATTTTCTCCCTGCAAAAAGACACGTTTTGTCTATCAGCATCTGGATTGACGAGTAAGGCACCACAATACAAGTACCAGGGGCCTTCAAAATTACGGCACGCAAAGAAGATTATGACCCAATATTTTGATACTCACCAGGGTTAATGAAGTCTGATAGTCCAAAGTCTGTGGCCTTCAAGGGTGAATCCTCTTTCGATGATTTGAACAAAAAATTCTGTAACAAAGAATTACATAGTAAATAGTCATACATGCAAGCTTGGAGGGTCTACATAAAGGTTTCATCTAGCCCTGGCAAAACTAACCCGAGTACTGACCAGTCAGACGAGTAACCGATACAAAACAACCTAAATATGACCCAAAAAACGAATTGACCCATTCCAACTCAAATTTTGCTGCCCGTCAACTGACTCTTGTCCATAAATGATCCTGTGATAACACACTCGAACCCGAAATGATTTGACAAATTCCAAATCTGAATGCAACCCCATACCCGACCTGAATAACCACCTTCTGAGGTCTAGTTCCATCAACCATAATGATAGGGTTCGTCAGCCAAATAAATAAATAGATACTTCATAGACAACTACCTCAGGCTTCATATCACGATGAACCAAACCATGTAAATGGCATTCAGCTGCAACTTTCAGCATCTGGCGAACCACCACCGCTGCATCTTTCTCTGTATAGCGGCTATCCTTTCTGATTCACATACGACAGTGTAAATGTCAACACATTGATATAAGCAGAAGTAACCATAAGAAAACTTCTACAATTGAACTGAAAGTAAAGTGAGTATAATAAATTAATTACTTGGCAAGTATACGATCGAGCAATTCTCCACCTTCACACAACCTGATGAAATAAGAGATAGTTAATTCGTTGTTTCGACACCACCAAAAATCAATTGAAATTAGAAGATAACATATACTGTGGATCTTACTCCATAACTATGTAAACATAGTTGTCATCTTCAAAAGCATCATGGAACTGAACCACATTCTCATGGCCCGTAAGGGCTCTTAGAATCTTCACTTCTCGTTTAACATCCTCCACTGCAACAGGAAGTACCATCTGCAGAGAGATACATAGAATTGTTAGACACCAATAAAAATAACATATTTCCTCTTCGAAACTCTCTGATCCTTCGAGCAAGAGAGGCACCAATACCCCAAAAATTGACGAAATCAACAAAGACTAGAAACATCGCAATCTAGCTAAAGTAGGGGTGGTTAGCAACTTTCGATTCTATTTCCTGTTGTTTTCGAGTAACTCGGCTCCTTCTATAATTCCCTCCCCTTACCACCGTGTTTACTTCTTGAACATGCTAAAATTTAACTCGTCAACTGAAAAGCTTTTTTACTGGCTCTCAAGAAAGTAAAAACAAGTCCTCATATTTAATGGCTCAACGCTTGTACGCAACAATAAACTGGGAAAAAGACAAGGAAATAGTCTCATAAAGAGCCATCACGACTGATATGAAATCAAGGAGCCCGACAACCTTCAGAGGTGATGGTGGTGGGTGGTTCTTTTACCCAATAAACCATATTACCAGAATCCGAGTCAATGACAAGTTGACAACCCTATATCCTACAAAGTAGTTTTTTTAACATAATGACAAAATCAACACCTACATCACTATATAATTCAATGATTCAAGTAACATTGAATTTGTGATATAGCATAAGCCAGAGACTAATGTATAATTTCTAGGCAAACATTAATTGCAGACAAAATAACAAACAAAGTAAAAATGAACAAATTTTCTAAACTACTACCATCAGCAAACAAAGAAAATTAATTCAGACTCTCTGTAACTCTCACTTAATCAACTTCCTCATTTGACCTTTCAACATTTGACAAAGAATTTCTACAGTTTACCATTCAAACATCACACATACCAGTCATAAACAACTTACACTACTCACAGTTACCAAATATATACATACACTATTACACTAATGCACCCTCAAACCAACACCAAATATGATCAATCCTTTGTTTAGGGACACAAATACTCATATAAGCCGATCCTACACAAGTATATTGTAAAGCGGGTCATTTTAGTACCTACTTTTTAACATCTACAAGTATATGGTAAAATGGTCATATCCGTCACAAGGGAAACTTACTGTTTTGGTTAGCATCTAGAGGTCATGTTCTAGGTAATTGAGATCCATTTTACACAATATTAGTATAAAACGGCCTTACAGTAGTTGTTACCAATTCGTAACCCAAAAAGAACCAAACTTTGCCCAATTATTTAGATGCTTTCCACATTTCACAAGATTAAAATTGCATAAAAATGACAAAAACCCAAAACTCAGCTAAAATAACTATACTTTAAAAATATAATATAAATTAATTAAAAAAACACATACCTTGCTCTTACTAATCTTCTTAACAGCAACACGATCACCATTAAATTTATGAATAGCAACATAAGTATAACCAAATTGACCATGACCCAATAATTTACCAATTGTATATTTCTTAGAAAAGTCTTTATCATACCCAAAATCCGTCCTTTTTCCACATGGTAGTGAAGTTTGTCGTTTTGCACTCAATTTTTCTTTCAATTTAGTAATTGGCAAATTATCAATAATCCTATTTTTATGATTCTCCTGATTTGTGGGTTGTTTCCGGTGGTGGTTTTCCGTCACCACGGTGGTTGTTGCGGTGGCTGAATTCGTTGTGTTGTTGCTGTTTGATCCTGACACTTTAATGGTAGAAAAACATGAACCCATTATTTTATTTTATTTATTAATAAAAACCCAGTTTAATTTTGTTGATTTTATGGGGTAATTAGCAAAAAATTGAATTGGGTAATTAGGGAAAGATGTGATTTATATGGGGTTGATGATTAAGAGGAAAGATGAAGGAAGAAGATAGGAAAATGATGGTGATTTAGTGGTTAATGGTGGGTCAAAGGAGAGACTTTGAAGAAGAAGAAGATATAAAGAAAAGGGAATTGAAACATTAAATTAAATCTCCTTTTACATTAATCTTAATAATTCAACAATGTTGAATATGAACATTGTTTATGAATTGGTAATTATTGTAAGATTTACTATCCACCTACTTCCTCTAATGAGGAAGAGGGGATGATTTTTTTGGGTTGCAATCAAGAGGATTTTTGTTGGGTGAGATGGTAGTTTATAGATTGATTTGCTTGTTTGATTATTATTGAGTAATGAATTGATTAGTTATATATAATCTTTAAAATTGAATTGCGTTAAGATTTTGGATGAAAGGTTTGGTGATGACGAGTTATCACGTATTTTAAGTAAAAATGACAAATTATATAAAGCTATTTTTAATTGTTTTTAAGTCAATAACGAAATAGGATGCAAAGTATATCAATTGTAATTTCGCTTGACTTTAATAACACAATAGTTCAACTTACAACACTGAACTTATTTTTAAAATCAATTTTGAGATATGTAACCTCGCTTGACTTCAATAATACAAAATTATGCAAATGTCGGGTAACTTCATTGATAAAATTATGATAAATAAGAAGAAGTACTTTGTATCATTTATTACGTGACTTGAAGTTTCTCGGATAATTTAGATTCACCTAATTTTTGTATCCAAAGACATGTGAGAAGCTTTGGGCATCTATTTTTATAGATCATACTCAATTACTCATATTAACATAAATTGAGACAATATTTATAATATAAGTATATTATTTCTATCTTATAACCTATTTTATTATTTATGATTAAAAGTATCATAAAACCGTTTTTACTAAGACATGCCATTGTGGCAAGCAGAAACAAAGTAGAGCCTACAATTTTCGAAAATTTTATGTTAATGTTGTGAGCAATATAATGACCAATTAGACAATTAGTTGTGATTAAGGTGATAATGAGACGAGCGATGTTGTGAGCAATATAATGACCAATTAGGCAATTAGTTGTGATTAAGGGTGATAATGAGACGAGTCAGTTCGCGATCAGCTTGAGATCGTCTCGGTCAAAGCTCGGTTCGATCTCGGGCTTGGGCTCGGGCTCGGCTTGAGAGCTTCACGAGTCAAGCCGAGCAAACGCTGGCTCGACTCGAAAAGCTCGCGAGCTGGCCGAGCCTGTGTGATTAGTAAAGATATTACTCATATTTTATAAAACTATTTTATCATGACTATATCTTTGTATCGCACATATCAAATGTTTCACTTATTTGCCAAATATTTTTACATAATTTTCACGCATATTATTGAAAATATCGAAAGAAAAAAATCAAAAAATTAACAATTATATATAGACTCGATTTGAGCTCGAGTTGGCTCGAATTCGCGTTAAAAGATCACAAATTAAACTAAGCTCGAGCTCGCGTGAAATATAACAAACTTGATAACGAGCACATTTTTATGAAGCTCGGGTAAGCTTGAGATCGGCTCGAGATAAAGTTTTGCTTCTTGAGCACAAGGCGAGTAGGCGACCAAGACCAAGCTCGGACTCAACTCGTCTCGTTAACACCCCTAGTGTAAATGTCGGTGATTTTGGGAATTAGCAGCAGTTGTAGTACTCCGTATGTATTTGTAAACCTTGTTTCCGGTACGAACAAAAAAAAAAAAAAGACCCACACCCACGCGGTACACATGTCTCTTTCATTACTCAATTGTATTTAATCTATAATTATTATCTCCGATTCCCTCAGTTCACACTACTCGTAACCTAGGTAGCACGGACACTTCTCCTAACCAGCCGTCCCGTGTCGGACACCTTGTCGGACACACGGACACACGGACACCTATAAACAAGGAATGTGATATTGAAAGACTAGAAAAGGTTGATTAGAATATGAGTTTGGGTGGGAAAATTGATTAAAAGACGAGTTTGGGTAGTAAATGCGAATAAATTATAGTTAAAGTCAAGTTTTACACTCAATTATTAACATTTAATATCAAATACTAATACAAAAATAAAATTGTATGTTATTTATAACTATAAAATATATATTTTATTAAATTTAAATGCCGTGTCCCGTGTCCTAAATTTCACGAGATGCCGTATCACGTGTCCGTGTCGTGTCCGTGTCCGTGTCCGTGTCCGTTTTGGTGCTACCTAGCTCGTAACTCGTAAACTACCAACTTCAGCATTTTTCGTCATATTATTGCCATACTTTATAAGTAGAGTGTAGAATATATACTACTCCGTAGAATACTACATCGAGTCATCAACCCTGTAACAGTGTTACACGACTTAGCAATTGATTGTTGGACTTGAAAGTGTCAAGTCTTCATTAAGACATTTGTGGGAATGGTTTTCCTCCCATCACCCCAATTTTAGGACACCTTGTTTAACTCAATACGGACACTATCCCTCACAATTTGAAGACGGCTAGTGACTCTTTCACACAATATGCTAGTGGGTAGGACAAGTAGAGGGCAAATGGAGCCTCTCACTTGCATATTGTAAAAGAATAATTATCTATCTTGAGCTTGTGACGGATAATGCCCATCTTCAACGAAAATTTGTGATTTTAGGGACAGCTAATATTCCTTCAAACGGGTCAAATATCATTTCATATGGATATATAAGACAATAAGACAATTTTTACTTTTTTCTTATACGATTGCTATTACCTTATTCACACGCATGAGCATATTTGATAAACTCGTTTAAATGAGAATTTGTCTTCCAAGATTATGTATAGGCAACTCGGCGGTTCTTAATCGTATCTCTTCTTCATTTCCTTCTACGAGTATTTCTTTTCAATAGCGTAGATTTTATACCAAGACGATTTATCATTCAATTGTTTGATAAGGTGGATTAAGAAAAAATAATGATTAGAAGAGGATGCATTATGCATAATTGTGTAGTGTGTGAAAGTGGTTCTCATCATTTTGTGTCAATTATAAGAAAACTAGGCAAGAAACACGTTTGCCATGAAATATTGTAGAATTTTGGCCACATATTTGGCTTGGAGTACTATATTTATGTTGATATGTTGAGAATATTTATGTTGATATATAAAGTAAAAATTATAATTATTGAATGTGAATAGTGATTAAATAAGGTTTTAAAATTGAGTATAAGTTTTAAAGATCGAAAAAAGTTTTAGCGACTACTACAAAATATTATGAATAAATAATGCTACAAAACAACCCCCACTTAAGCCATGCCAAAAGGTAATGTTTATGGCTATAATTGTCATCTCGAAAAATAAAAAGTATGTCTACATTTAGGGATGACAATGGGTTATGTCTGAGTCAAGCCAACTAGACCCGTTTGAGCATGTAAGACCCAGATTTATTTTGTCCAAATTTATACACCCATACCCAATCGGTTTGGGTCGAATTTAAATCCCTTGCAGGTCATATCTTTTCCATGTAATTTTATTTATTCTGTTGGACTATTAGAGTATTAGGTGTGATTTTTACTCCATATGAAAGACAAATTCTCATTAAAGACGAGCACTATCTGTCACAAGCCGAAGACGGATATTGCCCTCACACAATATGCAAGTGGACAAGGCAAGTGGATGATAAATGGATCCCTCACTTGCCGTCCCACTTGCATAATGTGAGAGAAGCACCATTCATTTTCAGCGTGACGAATAGTGTACATCTTCAGATAAACTAGCTGAATATGAAATGAGTAGAAAAGAGCAACATCAATTTCTGCCACTACTTTTAGAAATACTCCCATCACTTTGTACAACTACTTTAAGACTTTTCTAATTGTTAACATAGCCTATGATATAATATGATCTGATAAGCCCAACCCATATAATATAATAGTAGCCCACCCAAATTTCCCACAAAACTCCAACGGCTAGTTCCATATTCCAGAGCGTTTCCTCTAACGGTAACTTTTTCCCATCAATAAAAATGGCAAACCACTATATTTATTCACCCTTTTATTGTCTTTCTCTAATCTTTACTTTCATAATTTTCCACTCAATTTCTCTACCCTTCTTCTTCCTCTTCATCTTGCAATCTGTTTTCGCAAGTTTCGGATCGAAAAACCTCAACCAACTTACAATTCTTGATAATTATCTCTTGAAATTGTCTTCAATGGAGACCCCTTCATCAACAAGAAGAATCACAAGATCTCATACTAAGGCTGTTTTATCCAACACCACCAATATGTCATCAAGTAATTCACTTTTCCGCCTCGGTTTTAATCTTTTCTGGGTTTATCTGATTTGTGTCATTAGTTTGTTTCAATTTTTGTTTTTGGGTTCATAAATTTGAAATTTATGTGATTAATTGAATGATTAAAAATTCTGATTGTTTTTTATATACAATTCAGAAAAGGTTGATGAATCAGCAAAGAATGGTGCAAAAAAATCAAAGCAAAGAAGTTGTTTATTTGACATAACAAATGATTCACCAATAATTGGTTTAGCAAGTGGGAATTTGAGTGAAACACCAGTTTCTTCGATGGCGAATCCGAAAAGAAGTAGCCGTTGCAAGAAAACGACAGGTTCAGGAGAAGCTTTACTTAGGAGTCAAGTCAAAACCTTGTTGCAAAAGGTTGAGGAAGAGGCTGAGATCTCCAAGTTCCTTTCTTTCGATGTCGTTAGCAGTCGACATAGCCTTGGGCCTTTCTTGACCTCTCCTATTAGTCTTCTTGCTCCGACTCCGACAAATACTCCACAAGTTTTCAGCTTTAACTCTGCCATTGATGAGTGTCAGACAGTAGTTTCTGTTGTGGAGTCATCTGTTGAGGCTCAGTTGACTGAATCTAAGGTAATTTCTTGATTTTTGACATGGGTTTTTGTCTGTTTTAAATGGGTATTTGTCATTTTTAGGGTTGATGCAATGATTGAATTGTTATTGGGTGAATACCATTCTATTAGGATGTAATCTATGTTGAATGTTTCCTCGATTTTGCTGAAGTTTCTCGGTTATTATCAGTGAATTAGTCTTCTATAAGACGGTTTTACACTAATAATATGTAAGTAGTCACTAAAATATTAGTCTTACATTATCTGTGATCATCAATACTAGTTGGATTCTAGAAAAGTAATCAGCTTTTATATTGTGAGGTTGCTGAATGTTTCTTGTTGATTAGGTGGTTAACCAAAAATCAGAGAATGGACCAGAATCTGAGAAGGATATTATCTCTAGGTCACTGTTCCTGGATTTTTTGGAAAAATCAGACTCATCGCCTGATTGTTCAACTGTGATGACTAAAGAGGATGACGATGATGATGATGAGTCGGTCTGGTCTATACAAGTGAATGTGAGCACTCATGATGAGGATGAGAATGTGTTGCAGATTGATGAACTGTGTGAAGGAATAAAGAAGATAAGTGTGAAGGAGGACATGGAGATAATGGGGAAACACATTAGGTTTGTGTATAACAGTGATGATGAGTTGGTTGAGGAGGAGGTAGAAGGTGATGTCTTGCGTTTGAAGGGACTCCCGACTCCCAAAGGGAAACATCTCCGCTTTCAGGATGAAGACGATGATTGAGACACACAGCTTCACTGAATTGATCGCGTGCTTTTGAGAAAGTATCCTACTTTCTGTAGTTTCTGAAATTTTAGTTGTTTCCTTTTGTGTTCCCTAGTGTTTCGATGATTCTTGTAGACTGAGAATTGCGTTCTATGTTAATTCTATTTCTTGATATTACCTCGCCTACTTGGGAATGCTGCTTGACACACGGAGGTGTGCTCATTCGGTCAATTTGTAACTGAGTCTTAATGATTATAGACAAGCTCTCATTTGGAACATGTGTGCGAAACTGGTAACCGAGCCTTGATATGATTTAAGCAATTTCCTGCCAATACATGCTTTCATGATTATACTGTTACTGTAAATTGAATGTGATAATCTGATTTCATAAGCTTGGTTACCAGTCTATTACAGAAATTGAAAAAACAGGTATAACTGTAAGTTACAATTCTCAAACCTTGCTAACTGCCATTACTGAACCACCACCAATCCTGTAACTGCTAATAACCTGTCGGCGATTCCGGAACATTTGAGGACTTCGACGAGGTTTCTTGACTTGCATACCTGAAAGCTTCCTTGGTGAAGAACTGAAGATGTTACCGCATCTTAAGAAACAAAAAATACTGTAGCTTCTTTCTACCTGTCAGGAATTGCAATCTGTAGGTATTAATTTTGCTTCCTGCATCGCCGGTCAGTAATTCCAAAAGATTTGGTTACTCCGATGGCGTTTCTTGACATAGATACCAATTAGCTTCCTGTAAGTCCAATTCTTATGCTTGTTAAACTCCATAAATGCTTCTGAACTCGAATGGAATTCCCCTTTTCCCATGACCTCAAATACAAAAGGCTCAGTTTCTACTGATGGACGCTCGTCCAAGTTTATCATCTTTTTCAAAGCGAAATCCAAGTTCCTCCCCATCCGTTTATCCAAATAAGCATCGACAACACAACCATAAGTCACAAGATCAGGAACAACATTTTCGTGCCTCATATGCTCAAGACTCAAATGAAGATCCCAAAACAAGTTCATCTCTGAGAACGCTAAAGCCCTAATATTGAAAGTTGTAATATCAGGTCGAAATCCCGCTTCCAACATGCCTAAAAACTCCCTTTGCAAACTTTTCATTTTAAAATTCACGCCATACGACAAAAGTAGAAGGTTCCACATTAAATTTCCCACAGTCCTCCTACCTAACCCTACACCCCTTAAAAACTCCCCTAACCTGTAGAACTTCTTTTCCCTCATATACGCGTAGGACACAGCTCGAATCCCTCCTTCTTCTAGAAGTATCCGAGACTTCTTAAGCCGGCCATAGGCAGCTTCCATCTCTTTCAATGAACCAAACGCGCTGTAATAAATAACATAGGCATTTGCTGTATTAGAATCCACATGGAATCCCATCGAAACCATTTCACATAAAGTCTGTTCCATCCTTTGAAGCTGTCCGTCCATCCCAAAACACGAGATTGCGAGAGAGTAAGCACGAGGCAGCCAACTGAAATCCCTGTCCCTAACTTGTCGTAAAATGTCAGTGATTTGATCAAAATGTTTAGTGTTCGCATAAGCAATCATTAAAGATGAAACTAATTGAATGCTCGGAACAAAAGAACTATTTACACATTCATCCCATAACATATGTGCTTCCTGAATTTGACCCTTTTCAGCATATGATACCATTTTCACAGCCAATTCGTCATTAGTCCTAAGCGAAACCCCGACATCAGAGCTCCTGTCATGTAAGAGCAGCTGTCGAGCTCTTACAGTCGCAGGTTTGATACTCCGACCTTTCCTTTGGTAATCTTGATTACTCATACCAGCTAAAGCTAAAGTTGGTATGATATTATTACAAAAAGGAACAATTGTGTGACTTTGTTCATTAGATTTGGGTAGACATCCTAGGAAATAATCAAAAGAGATGTGATATGCTCCCATTTCTGTTAATGGGGAATTTACAGTGTAGAATAAATTAGTTTTTTTGTTTGTTTCGTCGCGCCGTTCGTCGCATTACAATAGAGGAAGTAGTGAAGCACCTCCGTCTTAAAACTCTTAACCACTAGACTAAAACATCTTCGGTATGGTAGAATAAATTAGTTGAAAACATATAAATTTATACTAGAAGTTAAAAAAAAAAATTACCCATGATCTAGTAAATTAACATAATCTTGGAAGTAAATATTATATACAAAAAAACAGGAAAATAATTAACATAAGCAGAAATGTTGAGGCAGATTTTAGGGGTTAGCCAGTAAAATAAGTTATAAGAAAGCAGAAAATTTATGACCATTCATTTCTTATCAACAATTAATCTGAATTAATCTAACAGGAGAGAACAGAAATAATGGGACAAAAACAAGCAGCAATGGATATATAACAACATAAACACAATATTTGTGAAAATAAATACTCGTATAAGTTGAGGAAAGAAAAATTAGCTGCAGTTTTTCTCCTTTTTAGTGTTTTTTTAGCTCATCTGTGTCAGTTATATAGCTAGCTCACCACCCGGTGGTGTACTTCTTCTTACGAGAAGGTGTTAAATTTTAGAGTGGACGATATTATTGAGATTGTAAATTACTTAGAATTGCTTGTCTCTATCTTATTTCATAGAATGGATATTTATACACATAATCTCTCATAATCTTTGTCCATATCAAAGGTCATTCATCATTAGTATCATAGTAATGACACTTAATTAATACTAATAACCCTTAATTAATACTAATAACCCCTAATACCTTCCCGCAAACTTATGGTAAGTCACCGACTTAACATGAGTTTGACAATTAAAATACGATAATTAATAACCCCTAATAGAAGGGGATTTTGATCAAATCACTGAGATTTTACCACAAGTATTTACTTATGCACAAAATCTCATGGAAGTAAATCCGTCTTTAACTGCAGACCTTTCGTAAAGAGCAAGTGAGAAAGTAAGTGGGAGAGGAACAGAGGGTGTGTCTCCCACTTGGCCTCCCACTTGTTCTTTGTGAGAGGTCCTTAATTGAAGACGGATTATGTCCTTCTTTAATGAAACAGACGATTACTGATGCGAATTTGATTGCTTGTCTAGATTCATTGTTCGGGTAAATTCATTGCTTGTCATTATGTCTACTCACCTTACTAAAAAGTGAGTAAGCCAACTTACTGTTCATAATGAACAGTGCTCAAGCACATCACTTTAGCGTTTTCCAAATCAAAACACAGCGTTTAGATATCCACCCCTCAATGCTCATTCATGGACATGATTTACTCAATCATGGACATAAATGACCAATATACCCTTGTCATTTTTACATTCTTATTTTTTTTTGTACAAACTCTCTCTAATGATAATCATCTCCTTCCTAACCACCAGCCTCTCCCACAACAACTTCCCCTCCTCTCTGCACCAATGCTACCACCAGATTCCTGCACTGGACTCTGCACCAGACTCCCGCATCTCCCCACCCCCTTCCCTGACACAACCATCCAGGTGTTTGAAATAAGTAAAGTAGCACAAAAAACATGCAGTAAGTCCTCTTCCCTGTAACTAAACTTTCATACCCCATTCCCTGCCACAACCACCCACCACCCAGGCCGCCAGACCAGACGCTACAACGACCAAAACTTGACACCAACACCTGACGCCACCACCAAGCGAGTCGACGTCCCAAACGCAGAAAGACCGACTGATATCTAACCGTACCACCGCCGGTACAGTACAACCACCACCGTGGTCGTCGTTCCCACCACAGGCACTTACCTACCATCGCAGCCACTGCTGACGACTATTTGTTTACGTTTCATTAATTTCTTCAAACCCTAATTTAATTAAATTACATTAATTCACCTACTTTATTTGATAATACATAGTTAATAAAGTTATAATAATTGTATGATAGACATGAGAAGAGCTAGTGTCTAGTTATTTGACGGATTTGATTAGTTTGAACTAGTGTCTAAGTAATTTGACAGATTTGATTAGTTTGGGAAAGAATAGAATTAGAGAGCTTTTTTTTAGGAGAAGGGGGTAAAGTATGGAAAACAAATGATAAAATGTCTATGAAAGAGTAATGTTTGTCCATGAATGAGCAATTACGATTATTTTTACACCTACTTCCTCTTATTATCTCATCCACTCTCTAAAAATCCTTTCAAAATCATCCTTGAAGCACTCATTTCCATCAAGATTCACTGCAAAAGATATCGATGAAGGGATTAGATTTCTCACACCTTTAACCTTAATTCCCTTCCCCCCTCCAGATCGTCATTGATGCTTCACCTTTTACTACTTAGCGTGTATTAAATATCGGAAACCCTTCATCGGTGTCCGGCGGAGTACAAGGCGGCGGCGGCGACAACTTTTTTATCAAGACCACTATATTACAAAGGTGTCAAATATGAAGGTATCGTAATTACGTATGTACATACTCCACTTCCTTTCTAATGGGAATTTCTTTTGACATCATATCGGAATTGGAATTTCTTGGTAGGAGCTTTGCCGATTTCATAAGAGTTATCAAAGTCAATGATCAATTTACGTGGTAGGTTAACAAATTAGGGAATTTGGGTATAATTTGGTTCTCTTTTGATTAACTTCTACTGAATAAGGGATATTTGTTCACTTCTATGACTTGCTTCATTTTTCCAGAAAATTAACTTCTAAAGCTCTCTTCTGCAATACACGTTTATAATTAAGCACAATTGATAGGGATCGCTCCTCATACTTCATATCCTTGACGTTTTACCCGAAAGTTTTTGCCTTCCTATTATATTTTCTTGATCAAATTTTTCTTACACTTCATTGCTTTCTTGTGGTCATTTCTTTTGTCCAAAGATAGTTAAGATGATGTGGTCATGTCCAAAGGTATTACAATCCTGACAAAGCTTTTTACGGAGTATTGGGTAAAATCGCCTTACACCAAATTTAGTCAGACACAGTAAGGTTTAAGGTTTCTAGCCTTCTAGGTGAGTATCAAGATTGCAGGAGCTAAAAATGTTCGCTTTCGACATTTGGTGAAACTTATATGAGGTGATTTTATGTGAGACAATAATATATGGATACTTTTGTTTCTAGGTTAATGTCTTGCCATAAGGTGATGGATTATTTGCTTAGTTAGCTTTCTTTTAAAGCAAATTTGTGATGATTTAGTCTATAAGCAGAGTGTGCAATCTATGAATGTCGTGGTGTTTCCATGCTTGATCGATGTTTCATTGCAAGTTTTGATGTGTCATTGCTTCATATAATATTGGAGATCTGCTTTTGGAGTTGTATTCAAATAATCATGTTCACAATTTCACATTATTCATGTTAGTTTCCATGTTGAACTTAATGTGTGAACTTCAATTGCAAATGTTTTTTAATGTAGACACAATTCATAAGTGAGGCAGAATTTTAATTAGTTTAATTGCTTGAAAACTACTTGTGTTCATAGGTAACTTTTGCATGCAACAAAAGATCCGAGTCCTATAAAATGGATTCTAGGATGTTGGTGCAACGAACAAAGGTAAGCTTTCCGCATTGCTCATTCTCCTGTCTTCTGTAGAAACATGTTCCAAGTGCATACCTTCCTTATAGAAAATCCTAACATGGAAATGTTGTTTTGGGAACAATTTAGCTTCTGATCATACATGACCCATATCCATGGTTTTGTAATTGTTTCGACATAGCCCAATTCATTAATCTCTAATTTTAAATCATTCATTAATTTCTTTAACTTATCAGGTATCCACCTCAACTTGGCCTTAAGAGGATATTGTACTCACCTCTTCACAGAGTGCCTATGTCTTGTGTTATATTTTATTCCTTGTATCTCATTCATTTGTTTGCCTTTCATATTTTTGGTGAGAAGTATTTTAATCAAGTTCAAACAAATGATTGGGACGGAGGGAGTAGAATTTAAGGGCTGCTTGCTTTTATCTTATTTAGAAACTTTCATTTAATTTTAAGGCACAAGTATAAATATAAGTATAGTCCTATCATACTCTGTAGAATTCGTTATTGTGCTTATTTGACAGTAAGATTAATTTTTAAAGGTATATGCTCGGAATTTTTTGCCTTTTATTATGCCTGTATTATTTGAAATCTTCACTTAATGACAGTTGTCCTTCATCCATAGACAGAGTAATTAAATGGACAAATGTGTTAATTGCTTATGATCATGTGGGTTAATGACAAATTTATTTCATTTCTAACTCTTAACTTTTAATTTATGTCGTCTTCATTTTATACACATCTAACTTTTGAATCATCACTTTCTTTATTTGTCAAAATTTATATATTGTAGTTACCAACTCGATCATATATATTTTTTTTTTAATAGGTTCACACCAACTCTGGACTAATACCAGTGTTAAATTGAAGTTGCTGTCAAAACAAGAATTATCTATGGAGGTAATTTTTGAACCCCATTTACATATTCCATTTCGTACGATTCCATTTAATTTATATACATGTTATATTTCATGCACTATTTCAGGAGTAAAAAGTAGGCACACTTACTGCTCATTCTAAATACCAACCAAGCTTCCCTAAGGGGCAAGTGTTGGAACCTTTGAACTAACTACTATAAATTTGGATGATAGGTGATATAAAAATGATGGTGATGACATTCACATTGTTTAATGATAGGAAGCAATAAGTACTATAAATTGATTACATATAACGAATAATCAGGACTGGAATGGCTTGTTATTGTAGTTGAGTTGATGTTCTTTATAAGTTAGCTTTTGTTATTATATTGAAATTCAAGCCAAGGATATCCTGCACTTTCAAGTTTCAACCGTGTAAATTTAGAAAGAGCACAAAGGAAAATGAAGAAGAAAGGGGGACAAGAGAGGAATTGAGAGCTGGGGTGGGGATAGGTTGAGTATGTGAACAAAAGAGAATTGAGAGAGCTACAGATGAAAGGGATGATTATGTGAACAAGACACTGAAATGGCCAAGGCTCTAAATAAGTTTGAAAGGATGATAGGTCTATTTGGTTGTTGAATGAAGATCAATCCTATATAGGCATTTGGTAAGCTCGTTGGGATGCTAGGTATATTTGGTTGTTAACTAATAATCATAACTATATAGGTTGTCATCTAAATTTGTTATATTTTTACAAAACGTGGTATTGGAGGGAAGAGGAGCAATATGAGTAAGGGAAGGGACGAGAGAAATGGGAGGGGAAAAGGAGGAAAAAAGGGAGGAGTAGGAGAAGGGGAGAGAGTGACAGGGAAGGTATATGAACTATCGATCAAAAAAATTTGATTTGAAGGTTATCCCTTGGAGATGATGTGAGTTTTTGAGCTGAAATGAATAATACCCATTTGAGTATTTCATTGTAATTGAATCCATTTGTTAAACTTCAGCCCATAATGTACAATATAGGTTTTTTTTTAAGAGATGGGTGTAAGCTGAGATGTGTAGTTCTCATTTGAATGAGGCTTTGCTTTATGTGGTTGATTTTGTCATGTTTTTAGCATGATAACACTTGTTTTCTAATAACACAAGAGCTGTATAATTGATTTGAGAGTTTATGGATTTCTAAGAATGAGCAAAACTAGGGAAAGTGTATTTATAAGTTATTCATGTCATGTGTTATCATATTTTATTTCTGCTGATCTTGTCATTTGTACAATTATCTGTTGTCAGTTATAGAAATGGTAGCACAACTGTGTGAATGCCTTCCTTTGGTGACCAGAAAGAATGGGTACTTGAACTTCTCCTAACGTCTGCCTCAAGTAATAAGTATCTTCACCTTTCCCTTTGCCATTTGATTTTTGGAGCTGAAATTGCATATTGTTTTCTCATATTTACAAATCCTTTTAACGCACCCCTTTCTGGGTATCTTTGCATATAAATAATGATTAAGAGCCAACTACACCCTTCTTAGTTTTTCAGTTGATCATGCCAAGAGTTTCGAAATGGAATTGAATATGCTTGAATTGAGTCATAACTTCTGTAACTTAATAATCATGTTTGACTCAGTTATTGCCTCATTAGTGTAAAAAATGATACTCTTGTAGTTACTGAGATCACAAAAGTGTGAAAATAAATTTTTGGAGATATAGGCAGCGGCAATGTTAAAGGAGTATGTGTGCAAATCATACGTTAAGATTTCTAGAGTTAGTTACTTCCGGATATATTCTAGCCCTTTGTGTGAAGCTATTCCCTTCTTGCTCTTGATGCCATCTTAATGCGCCTTTCATTTACGTTGATTCTAAGTTTCAAAGATTCATACCCTTATGAGTTACGGCCTTGCGGCCTTAAGGATGAATCTGTAGACTACTATTTAAGATGATGCTACCAAGTATACATGTTGACAACCAGGAGTACACTCGTCTTATTTTGGTAATTAAAACTACAAGTTCTGGTTGTACAAAAATCTTAGTTTGGTCTTCACAATTTTTATTAATAATTTCTAGGCAAAGCTCACTCACTTAAGTTGAAACAAAAAAAAAAGATTATGCATCGGATGTATTACCTCATACCCATTTAGTTTTTGAGTTTACATGTATCTTTTCTGAGTGTTTAAAATTTATAAGTTATATAATAATTTTTTTGATAGAAAACTCAAAATTAATTAAAATAAGTATAGTTTTTGAGCAATGTTGTATTATATCTAATTTATAATCTATGAACTGGATTGAAACATTGTTTTTATAGTGACTTGTTAAAGATATTTGCCATTTATTTTCTCAAGAATACCTTTTCTCCACACAAGAGACTTTGTACTCCGTTTCTTCCCAGTTCCACAAATATCATTCTTTTGAAAAATAGCTGAGATTACTAAGCACAAAAATTAAAATCTTTCAACAAGAGAAAGGAACAATTAACTAGGTAGACAAGAATTGTAAAGATGATATCATAAAGGGTTAAGGTCTTCTATTGTGTAGTAAGTAAAGTTAAGATAGAAGTGACCATAAGGAGTCTATATTGTTACTAGAATTTTCTATTTACACTCTTAAGGCTTTGTTGGATGGAGGATTTGAAGGGAAAGTAAAGGGAGGAAGAGTGGGGAGTTTAAATTCATCAGTAGGTCTTGCTTAAGATGGGTCGGATCTTGCAACGGGTATTTTGTGAGAGTAAATGGGTAGAGGGGACAAGGTGGGCACCCCCCATGTGCTTCTCCACTCACCCTTGATGGGTATTTTGTGAGAGAATATGGTATCCGTCTTAAGCTTAAGACGGATACCTCCTTCTGAAATAAGAATTTGTGTAAATTCATTACTTGGATACCAAATACGGGTGGAGAGAAATGGAGGGGAAGGGTTCATCTTCCATTCTCCAAAGGCAATCAAAATATCTCTACCATAGGAAATATTTAGAGAAAAATTGTAACCATACACCCACATGGCACACCTCATTCCCCTTCTCTCCCTTTCCCTCCCCTCCCTCCCCTTCCCCTTCCCCTTCCCCTTCCTTTCCCTCTTCTTTTGCTGTCTAAACAAGACCCTAATATCCCTCATAAAAAAAGGGGTAAAAACGGATTATTCATCCATACCCTTGGATATTGTATCTGACACGGATATGACATTCCAAATAAGGAGTGACTACTTAGTTAGTCTCCCTTAACACCGTAATATCTGTCTTAAATAAAAAAATGGGCTAAGTAGCACATCATATAAACAGAAGACATAAAACGTTACATCTCTAGGTATCTTGCTTTTGGTCTTACTAATCTACTTGCCTAAACGGACTATGCGTAAATACGAATTATGCCACTCAGAAATCCCTTCTACCACTCGATTTTATTAGTGCGAGATTAAATTATTGTAAATGTAAATAGTATATGCTTTCACAAAATTGAGGGACATAAGAGATTTTTTAGTGGCATTATCAATGCCCTTCCCTTATTTAACTCCTTCAAGCTCCTTGTGTCGTTACTAAATTTGAAGAAGACAAACAAAATACGCTAAGAAAGCAACAATTTGTAATTAACATTAGCTTGTTTGGCTGTTATGTAGTGGCCACGGTATGTTGCAGGTCACCCGTAGTACGTAAGAGAGGCGAGGATGATGAAGAAAATGGGAGAAAGAGACTTAGGGATGGAGGCTCCAAAATTGCGTTAACAAATTTCATATCATGTATTTGATGTTCAATTGGTTTGTAATGTAGTTATAGCATTTGAACTAGAACTTTTGATGCAATTTAGACTTTATTTTGGATTGAAATAGAGCATGTGAACGTCCACTTGAGATTATTGATACTTGATATCAAAACTTAAGTCTTTTTTTGAACTCATGATCAAATCTCGAGCTTTCTTTTGTTTTTAAACCAATTAAATCATTCAAAGAAAAAAACCTTGTGTGTGCAGGGCGTGTGAAGTGGATCATATTTACCATTAATAAGTGTGAATCCTCTTCAATACTCCATATAGACCAAAAAACGTTTGGAGTGATTGTATTCACAAATTGCGCTTTGACCTCTTTAGATATAATCTCAAAAATAACGGCCTTAAATACACTTTTTACACTCCAGGTGTAAAACTAAGTTGATATAAGTATCTTGGGGTACGGTGCGCGAAGCGCGCCGTGCAACAACTAGTTATTAATAAATATCCTTAATAAATGTTATTCTTAATAGCGAGGCTCTTGACATTCTATTTGCTGC
The DNA here is from genome assembly GCA_022085475.1 of Heliosperma pusillum. Lineage (NCBI taxonomy): Eukaryota > Viridiplantae > Streptophyta > Magnoliopsida > Caryophyllales > Caryophyllaceae > Heliosperma > Heliosperma pusillum. Next base: position 48,743 of record JAIUZE010003760.1, read on the forward strand.
ATTGTAAGGCGATATATAGCCAATCGAGTTTGTTTTGGTAGAGATCAAAAGATAAGAAAAAAAGGAAATCCTTTGATTGTCGAGTTTCAATCAGTTCCTTGTTATTGTTTGACGCGTTTTCAAACACTAACCCGAAATGTAATCAATAGGTCTTGATTATAGTTCACCATTGTTTGAATTATAGGTCTAGTTCGAGCAAATAACCCATTGTTTTGAGTTCTTACCGGAATTCAAAGTAAATTAATATCCCTTATTTAATTATTGTTCTTTATTCTTTTAAAACGCTTCCGCAAAATTTCGCATTAGTTACTTATAACACAATTTTTTTTATTATAGATGGATCAATTTTGTCTAAATAATAAAAAGGAAATTTTGGACAATTTTATGATCCAATATAATTATAAAGTTTACAATGGTCTAGCTAGCCATATAGTAATACTTTTGGGATTATTCCTGAACAATGTTGGGTACGTTGTAGTCAATTGTAGAAAGATTTTGTTGGAGATATAATCCGGTGGTTAAATCACAAATTGCATTTTTTAAAGAGTATTTCGATCCTTATTTGCCTCGGGTATCACGAAATCTCTCGCAGGATAAGACTATCGATTCCCTCTCGTTCTAAGCAAATAGAATCTAGAGGACACAAATGGAGTTTTGTAATATTGTTTATTCTTTCAAAATCTGAAAATTTATGATCTTGTTTTCTCACTAGTTTCTCATGCACATGTATCAATTATGAATATATACTAAATGGTATGCACAAATAGGATAAAAAGAATGATTTCCGAATAAGAACCTTTTAAGATAAGTACAAAAAAATAATACAAAGTCGGATAACCACATTGAAGCAAAAAAAGCCACACCACCCAACCCCGGGCAAGGTTGGAGAGCTCAGCCGGGGACGCAAACCTTTAGTGTCTCTCGCTCGGGTTTTGCATTGTACCGCCAATACCAGTCAATGTCCCCTGTAGGGATCATGATAATTCACGATAAACAAGCTTAATCATTTTCTCCTTTCGCTTTATAACTTATCCCTTAAAAGACCGTAAACTCGATAATCGTTTTGTGAGCGTGTACTTCACACTCCCTTACCCACATTATAACAACCCAAGTCTACTTGCCTTTGACTGAACCCCGACTACACTCAAATAAATCCGGTGATTCACTTAAATCACCGACAGAGTTTTCAGACTTGCTAGCCATGGGTTGATAGTAATAGAATATAACTATAATATATGGGCCTCAATCATCACCTTAAGGTTTTGGTTGAGATGGTTCATCTATCATGGTATCAGAGCTAGTGTAGGTTCAAACCCTAGCAGCCCCCAATATCTCACAACTTCACCAAGTGGAAAAACCCGGCACATGGTATGGGGGGCCTGTGCACTAAACAACCACTCTTCAAGCCCAACGGCCATTCGAGTGAGGGGCATAATAAAATATAACTATAATACATAGGCCTCAACCATCACCTTAAGGTTTTAGTTGAGATGGTTCACCTATCAGATAGAAGGTGGAAGTGAGAAATCAAAGTTTGTCGAAATATTAAATAGCGGTGTTCTTTATAGTTTAAGCCAAATCTAATGAAACTGTTACCAGAAAAGCATGTTAAGTCCTTAACATAACAGAAAATATCAAAGTCCAATTTGAATTGAAGCATTAGCTCATTGAAATCATTTCTCACGATTAATTCTGGCAATTATTTATTTTGTATGGTGCTTAATCAGTGACGAAAAGAAAAAGCTTTGTAAGCTTGACATGTGTATAGTTTTGTGTGCTGGGAATCTCCTTAGAATAAATGGTGAAATAAAGTGTGTTGATGTTTCAAATGCATATTCGTAAATTGAATACGTTTTGGAGGAAGAGACATATAATGCACAAATGTTGCTAATTGTAATGGTGCTAATTGTTTTAGTACACACAACAAAAAGAGAAAGAAAAATAAGAGTTAATTGGTGAGAATACTTCTTGTTCTAAAGAGAGTGTTCGACATCCTTTAGAGAATAAGAGTGAGATAAAGTTTCGTGAGAGAGTGTCAATACATGAGAGTGATTGTATTATAAATACTTTGTAATCTCCTATTATTAGTTACTTATTTTTCTAAGAGAGCCGTGGTTTTTCCCTTAGTTGAGAAGAGTTTCCACGTGACAAATTGTGGTGTCCCGTTATTTGTTGTTACTTACGTTTGTTGTTTGTGTTCCATCCTAATATTGTTGTTGGGTGAGACTATTCTTGCACCGGGTTTACAGGACGCTTGCCCAACAGTGGTATCAGAGCCGAATGTTCTGTATACTGAGAGGTGTGGGAGATTCCAATTTAGGGAGGAAACTTTTTTTTTATCGTAAGTAAGAAGTAAGATGTCTGAGAAATTTCATGTTCCATTGTTTGATGGGAAGATGAATTTTATGGTATGGAAAAGCACAATTGAAGACTTGTTAGTTCAGTCAAGTCTTGATGACGCTTTGGAAGTGACTAAGCCGTCGGAGATTAGTGCGTTCGATTTGAAAGTCAAAGAAAAAAAGATGTGAGTATGATAAGGTTGGCGGTAGCGCCGGAAATGAAGTATAATCTTTTGGGCGAGAAGGAGCCGAAGCCTTGTTAGAGAAGTTACAAGGCATGTATGCTCTAAAGTGGCGCACCAACCAACTATGTTTGCGGTGGGAGTTGTATCAACTTAAGATGGAGGAAGGTGATACAAACTTGCAAGACCACATAAATAAATTTAACCAATTAGTGTGTCAACTCTTGAATGCCGATGAGAAGATAACGGATCAAGAGCAAGCTCTCTTGTTATTGGCCTCATTGCCTAGGAGTTTTAGACCCATTGTGATGACGATGCTTGTGGGTAGAGAGAAAATCTCTTTAGATGAAGCAGTAACGGTGGTGAAAGAAAATGAGAGGATGATGGCAAAAATATATGGAGATGCATCATCAAGTGATAAGGCACTAGCTGCGGATAATAATGATAGAGGGAGAAGATCACAAAGATATGGAGTTGGCCAAAGAAGTAGATCAAAGTCGCGCGCGAGGGGCATGGATAATGTGGAATGCTATTATTGTCATGAGAAGGGTCATGTTCAACGAAATTGTCCAAAAATGAAGGAAGACTTGAAGAGTGTGAAATCTTTAAGAAAAAAGTTGGGCAAGGTTAAGGTTGATGATGTAGGCGATTCTTCGACTGTGGTGTGTGGTAAGAGTAGTGATGAAGATATATTCTTAACTACTCAATATAAGGTGGAGTGTCAAGAAAAATGGGTGATGGATTCGGGTGCCTATGTGCATATGTGTAAAGACCAACGAGCATTTTATACTTTGCAAACTAGTGGTGATTTTGGTCATGTTAAAGTGGGCAGCGACCTAAAGTTAAAAGTTGAGGGGGTAGGGACTCTGAGGATGAAACTCCATAACGGAACCATAAGAACTTTTAACATTGAAAAATATCTGCCAAAAGCTTGTACCAACATAGTTTCTTTAGGTGTGCTGACATCTCAAGGGAACCGATATGTTGGTAGTGGTAAGTGGTGCAAAGTCTATCGTGGAAATAGCTTGGTAATGCTAGGGAGGAAAACGAAAAATAATATTTGCTATGTGGAAGGACATAGCGTGGAAAGGAAGACTGAAGTGAAGAAAAAGATTGAGGTGAGAAAAGTCAACGTGAAAAAGAAGGTTCATTTTTCCGATGACGTTGAGTGTTTGGAGCTTTGGGTCTAGGGAAAAAATAGTTGGGATAATCTTCCCAAAACTCCTTAGAATAAATGGTGAAACAAAGTGTGTTGATGTTTCAAATGCATATGCGTAAAGTTTGTACGTTTTGGAGGAAGAGACATATAATGCACAAATGTTATGAACTGTTTTAATTAAAACAATTAATGGGTTGCTAGAAGTTTTGAGAACTTCTTAGTATAAATAGGTAATGGTGTTAATTGTTTTAGTACACACAACAAAAAGAGAAAGAAAAATAAGTGTTAATTGGTGAGAATACTTCTTGTTCTAAAGAGAGTGTTCAACATCCTTTAGATAATAAGAGTGAGATAAAGTTTTGTAAGAGGCTGTCAATACTTGAAAGTGATTGTACTATAAATACTTTGTAATATCTTATTATTAGTGACTTATTTTTCCGAAAGAGCCGTGGTTTTTCCCTTAGGTGAGAAGGGTTTCTACGTGATAAATTGTGGTGTTCTGTTATTTATTGTTACTTATGTTTGTTGTTTGTGTTTCATCCTAATATAGTTGTTGGGTGAGACTATTCCCGCATCGGGTTTACAGGACGCTTCCCCAACATTGTGTTAAGTGATTCTTGTATTATACTTTTAATATAAATAGATAGATAGATAGATGGATAGATAGATAGATAGATGTATCGCAACTCACAAATTTTCATTTGTGACCTTCACATTGATTAAAGTATCGACAAATGGGAGAAAGGATTGTGAAAGGTCACAAAGCTATCACGGTGACAAGCCAAATTTGTTGTTTGTGTATATAAGTCATCTTTTAATTAAGTTTTAATAACATGATTGTCTTAGAATTTAATCAAATCTTGTATTGAGGGAGTAAATGTTTGACAAATAGGGTTGGTTGAATTGAAGAAGTCATGAATTAAACAACAACTCGTCTAATTGAAAACGGGTATTATCCGTTACAAGACGAAGACGGATAATGCTCCTCTCACAATATGCAAGTGAGAGGGTAAGTGGGGTGCTCCATTATCCTCCACTTACATATTGTGAGATGAGCACTATCCGTTTTTAGCTTATGAATAGTACTCGTCTTCAATCAGAAATTGTGATTAATCGAATAGAAAATAGTTGGGAAGACTAAAGTTTCACATGTGACCATGTGAGCTACGGGCTACCTAATACCTATCATTAAGGAGTTAATTTGGAGTTTTGTTCCCTCATGTGCACCCTCGTTTCTTTAGTTGGGTTATCACTTACGGGGTATAAGTTATCACCCTTGCTTTGGCTTGGCTTGGTTTAGGATAATTATTTGAGACGCATTCAATTATTTAGGACTTTCAAAAGTCAAAAACAGTGTAAAATGGAAATAAAATGTACTCTCCCATTCCCGGTCAATTGTTGTCATTTCATTTTAGCACAAAAAACAAGGAAAAAGTGGGAATCATTTGTGATTCTACTTAGTGGAAGATAAGTGAACAATAATTCTATTGGGTGATCAAATTACTCATACAAAACTTTCCTAATATAGAAATGACGACAATTCATTGAGACACTCGAAAAAGGAATAGAACAACAATTGACCGGAACAGAGGGAGTAATACTATATACTCCGTATAACATTATTATTATTATTATTATACTCCGTATAACATTAATATACGAGTAATTCACCGCAGTCACATTGTGATAACTTCAATTAAATTATCAACGGTCATCCAAAGACAAAAACCACAACATACATCAATAACTGAAGGAGCCTTGTCTCTTAGATTCCCTTCTTATACTCTCTTTATATACTCCGTAGTATCATCTATATATGCACAACACCTACAATTCTACAAACATCATCTATATACATAGTATAAATACTTGTATAGCCCTAACATTTCCTAACAAACTACAATATCAAAACTATTACTCATGAAAACTCAATACCTTTGCCTACCACTAATGAGACCCAATGCCACCGGCACCGCCAACACCACCACCACACCGACTTCGGCCAACCGACGTGTGGGATCACCGGTGACGGGGAATTTGATGGATAGATTCCGAGTGGTGGTGTTTCGGTTAATCATGGTAACTGCCCTCACCAAGAATACTAACAATAACAACAATTCAACATCATCAAAGTCAGCAAGAGGTGAACACAAGGATGATCATAATAAGAGTGTACGTCGCAGCTCTTGCTATGTTCATGATCCTTACCCAAGTGAGGCGGTAGCAGAATGCATAGAGTTCATCAAGAAGAAGGCCGCCTTTTCCTCGCCGTCTCATCTCATACTTCACGATCATGAACACGATGACCGTAGGAGTTCTCATGACTCCTCTGTTATTACTGACATTGTCATTCCCCTGCCAGTTATGTAACTTTACGTTGTTCATTTATGTGTTTTCTTTCATCCTTTTTCCTTCATCTCCGATCTTTTTTCTCATGTATAGCGTAACTGTATAAGACCGAATGCAGTATAGTTACATTAATTAGCTTCACAGTCGGAAATGGTGTTTCGATATTGGACTTGAATATGTATCATTACTAGAATATACTCTGTATAAAAATGTCGGAACAAATTTCGATGCTATGTCAATACAGTTTCCTTCAAACTAGACTCATTCATTTCTGGCCAATCCCTCGCAGAAGAAAGTAGATGAAAAATATGCACAAAAAGAAATTGTGAAACAAACAATTTTTCTTATAAAATTAAATAATAGTGTATAGGACCTTAGTTTCACAGACCCTCTAGACATTACAAGCAAACATTTGGTGAATTCTTATGAATAGTGAAGGCAGCCACGAACTCAGTTCACCACAATTTAACAACCAGCAGATGATGGCTTAAATAGTGAGATATTTTCGGGGCAGCGTCCAAGAATGGGGTTTGAGACCCTTTTGCATCAACATTGCCCTTCACGGCGTCTTCAAACCAATATATAGACATCACAAACAGCCTCTCTACACAGCATCGCAGCAAGTCGTTACTAGGGTTTAAAACCCGTCTTCAGAATTGAGACAAACAGCAATTACCTTTTCCTGAGAGTATATACCCCGAGAGAAAACAATAGAACTTCGCATGGGGCAAGAAATCTTTGTGCATTTGAACTGATCAGAATTCACAGGTGAGTAGATAGAAAATTTCAACAATTGACGGTATCAGTGTATCAAAATCGCCGACCCCTGGAGGGACCTCGACCCCTGGTTGAATATCGAGGCTCTTCAGGCCTCTTCCTTTCTGACCTAAATCCGCCACTAATTCCTTGTCTACCGATTTTAGGAGGGGCAGATGATGATTTGTTAGGACCATCATCCTCGAAAGACAACGGTTTAAGACCTTGCAAGTCAGGTTCAGGAGCATAATAGACAGGCCGCTTTGATTCATCCATTCTCCTGAAAGTTATAGATATCCTAGGAAAATCAAACATGGAGTGAGAAGGCCGTCAGTTAGCTGCATTAACAGTGAACTCTACAAGTAAACACGGAATATATAGGAATTTGGATTATCCTCATTAGGCAATACATTAGACTGTCTAATACGACTGAGAATTTCATGTGAAAACGCAAAGCAGTATACCAAGAAATCTCACCTCTTGGATGGCACAGCAGGCACACAATGTTTGGCAACATCAGCTCCGTTTCCATTTAATACCAACACCGACCTGAAAGCCATAGCATCTGATATTACCATTTTTAGATCCAGATATAGCTTCATATTATTAATAACATCACCCAAATGCCACGGAGGACCCAGCCGATGGCTAAGGGGCCAGGCGCAAACAGCCATTGGTATAGGCACATACAAGGTTTCCAAATTTGATATGAATACGCTACATATGATACCTGATACGCTCTTAATAGTGTCTGATGTATAGATTTTTAACAAGCCAAAGAATATAGTGTCATTGGCTCCACTGGAAATGGAAATAAATCTACCATCATCAATAAAAGATTAAATATATGTACTGCACTCACCCAACCGGCAAGGGGATGGCAAAGTCACCACTAAATTCACCAGGACCCTCAATCTTCAAGTCCGTCCCAAATAATATATTGCACTCGCTAAGGAAAGAAATGGTACAAAATGGCCGAACAAAATCATGGTTATCAATGTGTGGAGGTATGCAGTCTCCCTCATCATAAATGTTGACAATACAGCTGTCAGGAACACAGGATGCGGGAAGAACGTCCCATCTGATCAGCCTTTTGATTATCACTTTGAACATAGAAGGTAAAGGATCGACTTCTTCCCTCATCAGAATGCCTGGAGGGTTACCTTTCTTATCCTGTCATCAGGAATGTGAGATTTCAGATATCTATCTTCAAGTGAAATAAGCAATTACTCTGGAGTATAATTTTCAAATACGCTTTTTTTTAAAGTAGTTTTAAAGCCACTTATCAAAGAAGCTCATATCCCTACCACGAGGTAACTTATTGTAGTTACTAAAAAGTCTCCTTTGTAAGGTTTTTTGGGTAATAAACAACGAGTCTTACAATAATGTTCATGCAAAACCACCTTACAAAAATATTTATGATAATTCTACTCATGAATATTGACATCATATCATAAGACCATATTTGCATAGGATGGAAGCGACTATATGAGTATATGCCCTAATTCATTTTCACAGGAACTTACAGTTGCATAATTATAACAGCAACCAAACTGAATAGTAACACGTCCCTTTCCCTTCATCCACTTTCTTGGTGCTGTGAAAGTGCGCTCTGAAGTAAGAAAATAATAGTTAGGAGAAAGCTTTTTCATAGAATAATCGTAACGCTAATGATGTCGCAAATTAATAACACAATGAAAAACAAGTTTATAGTAAGCAGTGTTTCCTAAGTAAACACTGAATTGAGCTTACGAAAACATGTAATCAAGCATAACCTCCGAACCTCCCCTCTATAGTTAATCCTTCAAAACCTGAATCAGTATTCATACCTGAGTGGCTGAATATGATTTACAGTTATAACTATTACTATTACAATGATGATTCTGCAAAAGTAACCCTAGCAAAAATTACAAGGGGGGCATTTTAGGACAAGGGAGATATTACAAATTAGTAAAACTACTTAAGCATATTGAACGAATGTAACCCTTCTAACAAACTCACTCGAAAAGACTTAACAAGGACAAATATCGTTAAAAGACGTCTCTAAAATGACATGGCATTCAGTACGACAACTACTCCGATCAAGATGCTAAATCAATCACAAATTACATTGTACTCCGTATTCAATAAAACTACTTAGTTATTTGGTATAATATAGAAAAAAAAACCATTGTAATTTCAATAACCATATACAGTAAGTTAAGAAATGGAACAAATCATGTAATAATAAACGATATTTTCTAACAGAGAAAGACAGACGAGATAAATCCCTCAAAGGAGAAGGAGAACTTCTGACAAAACTTTAGTAGGACGCACTTCATAAAAAATTGACAATTATTATACATAATTGAATAGTAGCAAGCACCACTCACCTTTCAGCTCTCCATTCTTCCCCTTCTCCATCAATTCATAGATGTGATCAACAATTCTTTTCTGCTCCACTGCACTAAATACACCAGAATGGAGCTCAAGCCCCTCAACGATATTTGTAATTTTGCCATTGACCCTTTGCAAGCAAATAAAATCCTTTTTTCTCCGAACATTTCTTAGCCTTAGAAACTCCCTTTGCTCCCTAGAAAGCTCGGGCTTCGCCCTAGTCAGTACACTTGTTTCCCCATTTGACGGATTATCTGGTTTATTATCCTCACTGTCTCCATCCCCTTCAAGTTCATCCTCTTGCGCCATATCTGCCCACGACATACGGACTCTCGGAGTTTCAAATTCGACAAATCTTGAATCAGCGATTATTTCTCTTGAAGAGGCATCTGTTGCAACTGGTGATGCCAACAATTCATTTGCCCCATCCTTCCAGCTGCCAATTGAATTCGACTCGGCCTCATCTTTCCAGCTACCCAAGGAATGAGTATCACAATCATCGACGACTTTATTTTCACAAATAGGCAAAACAACTGAAGAATTATCTCGAGAACTGGAAACTTCCTTTCCACTATGAACATCTGTATAAAACAGGGAACCAAATACTCCAATCAAAATAGGGCAAACACCAACAAAGTCACGTTGACTACATCGTAGTTGAAGTTCTCATGTCTTTTCCGTTACACACCAAAAATTCATTCAAAAGAAGACATCAAAAGTACAGAGTGGTTGCACAACAAGGTGGGGGAAAAAGTGAAATTGAATTGATTGACACTTGTTTCCATTTTTCCATGGAGCCAAAGATTCAATACTCTTTGGTTCCGGATTATGACGGAATAAAGCAAAATGGCTCACTAAAGTGACAGCGCCTGCGGCCTACACTTCTTTCTATTGTGAAGTACCGGTTATTCGATGTAATTTTCGACGCAATTTTCATCTTGGTCATTCGGAAACCGTCTCTTTGTATTGCTAACATAAAGGTAAGACCGTGTACATCCCCCCACACACACACCAAACAACCTCCTAAAAATCCGTTTCATGGAAACAAGCAATACCACCAACACAATTTTACATCATCATCAGTTCCATAATTACCTTGTACACAACACTCATAACAAAAAAAGCATAATCTAAAAAGATGTCCAAGGACCATGATCAATTAATGTCATGAGTACAATGATAAAACCAACATTAAATTACAACAACCATGAGCATTAATTCTCCCTTAACTTAAAATTCTTTAGGGTTACCAAAATTGGGATTCAACCCCATGCTAATGTTAAACAAATCTTTTCATAAAAATTAAGCATGTAATGACAAGTTGCCACCTTTAATGATTATTAATGACCTAACAAACATTTCATAAACAAAATCTCAAAACCCAAAATATCAAGTTGCGGGGTAAGTGGGGTTCGATGTTAGCAACACAAAGAGGCGGTTTCCGAATAACCCAAAATTCAAATTGCTTGGGCCTTAAGGTTTTCGTTGAGACGGTTTTCTAACAGAAAACAACATAAATTACAAAACTTTATGACAAAATAAACTGAAAATCGAACACAAATATAAAAAAAGTGGGGAAATTTGCTGGGATTAAAAAGGGGTAATGAAGAAACATACGAGAAGAAATAGAGAGAATACGATGAGAGAGAGTTTGAGTACAGCTTCGACAAAGGTCTGTGGAAAGAAAGGGTAACCAAGTTGTTAGAAATTCGGATGCAATTCGGAGCTCCGAATCGTCGTAGCGTCGTAGAAACGGATCTATGGGATCCGGCATCGTAACTCGCTGAGTCAACTCACCCGATTCACTCTCTGTAATCCAATAAAAAAGGAATACAGGAATATAATAATATATTGGTGAGGTTTGAATAGAGAAGGTTGAAGAGGAAGGACAGGATTTGGTATGGTTGAGGCGAGGAGGGCGTGAAGAGAGGTCTCCGACTTCTTTGAATTATTTATTATTATATTCGTATTATTATTAATTACTCAAACCAAACTACCCATTCCTTTTTTGGTAACAAATAAGACCAACTTCTCCTCATTTACCCTATATTTTACACAATAGGCCATAGGCCCATAACCACACTCACACAACTAACATTAAATACTCAAGTGGTCTTACTTCCATTCCAATACTACCCTTTCTTTTTCAATATTTTCTTAAAACTTGTGTTCTCTTTCATGTAACCTTTGATTTGGATGGGAGGGAGTATTAAAGAAGTTTAGTGGAAAATTGGAAAATAGTGATTCAAATGGGTTTAAGGCAAACTTTTGAGATTAGATTATTCTTATTTTGTGGTCCTAGATTAGATTCGGACATGATCTCATAGTGGTGATTTGAGTAGTTACTAGTTTTTTTGCACGGGTTTGTTACTAAATTTGTTATAAAAAAACATTTTAACTAAAATGTATAATATAAATGGGAGAAATATATAAGCATTTACACTAACATAAATAAAAATTTAAATATATCTGGTTATCATTCTAACACTCATGGACTCTTAACTTTCTTCCTCTCTCGTTCGTCTTCTACTCATTTATGTTGTTTGAGACATTACTTCGTTAGAATTTAGTTGACTCCATCATTCTCAACTTTTTTTTTTTTCTATTTACCTAGATCCTTTAATACAAATTTAACTCCATTACTTTAAAACATTTAATCTAAGTAATTTGGCCAATTATTTCGAAACATTTTATCACAAATTTCACACTAAAATTTGTTACATTACGTTTTCACACTAAAATTTGTTACATTACGTCACTGCTTGCGGTGGCCTGAGCATAATTGTGTGCTTGTGATTCGGGTATGCCAAGAAATTTTCAGTAAAATCTTGAAAAATTTGTTACACAAATCTCTTTTGTACTCACCCACTTCTCTCATAAGTCATACCCATCCTTTCATCAATTCATTCTCGTTAATGGATAGGCTCTAAAGAAAAGGGAGAAAGTAATCAATTTGGAGCAATGTCGGTTGAGTCGTTACCCAAAACTCAAGAAGCAACTAACGACTTTAACCCAATTGCGAAAATTGATTGTGAAATAATGGCTTTGCAATGTACATATCTTGGGTGAATCTTGGGTGAGATAATCGAATTCCGTCGAAATATTGAAGGATTTTTTTCTATAAAATTACGTTAATCTACAGTTTTTAGTTAAGTTAACGATTATTATGCACTTTCAATTAGATATAGATAAACTTTGAAAACGCTATCTTCTAGGTCACACAAATTTCAAAACCCAATAACTTAATAAAGAAAAATAGCCTAAAAATTAAATTATAAAATATTTTCATAAAATTCAGATCATCAAAGAGAAATTCATTTAAAGTTTAGATGACCAAAGTGCGATTTATTATATACTGTATAAAACTAAATTTTTTTTATATTACCATTTTAAACCGAAAAAACCATGATTTCTTAAATGAAATCATATCTAATACGAGTATTATTAATTAACTATATTTATTAAATACCCTACCTATACTAAAGCATCACTACAAAAAAAAAATACTCATAGCGACAGACGATTCCGTCGCAAATTAGCATTTGCGACGGAATTTCCGTCACAAATACTGCGTCGCAAAAGGTACATTCTGCGACGGAAATTCCGTCGCAAATTTTTGCGACGGAAATTCCGTCGCAAACCCTATTTTTAATTTTTTTTTTGCTTTTATTTTATCATTTCGCGCAAGTATTCATCTCGCGCGATTTTTTTTTCCGCATGTTTTTCCGCGTCAATTCATAAGTCACATATTCAATGTAAGAAGTGAGAGATTCTATATAAACTTAACAAATGTGCTGTTTTTTTCCGATGTGGGATGGATTTGCGACGGAAATTCCGTCGCAAATACATTAATCCGTCGCAAATATATTTTCCCGCGCGAGCCAAAAATCTCGCGCTAAAAAATTTCATTTGCGACGGAATATCCGTCGCAAAATGACTAATTGCGACGGAATGCAATCCGTCGCAAAACACCAAAAATTCCGTCGCAAAGTCAATTTTGTGACGGATTTGAATTCCGTCGCAACAAATCCGTCGCAAAATGCCTTTTTTGTTGTAGTGCATTCAAATAGTATTATTTTAATAATTTTATTATTAAATGATACTCCGTATAAGTTATACAAAATTTATTTTTAAATTAATCAATTTCTAAACTTTTATTTAAAATATAATATAAATAAAAAATATTGATATTTTAATGATAATATTTTTTATTTATCTTTGACCCAACAAGTCGAACGGGTCAAGATCTGGGTTTGATCCTAAAATGACAAGTCATTTCAAATTTACGCGTTTTGGCCCTAAAAAATCAAGTCGGGTCGGATCAAGTTTTCATAGGTATAGGCGTGTAGTTCAGTCCGGCTTAGTTCTTTCTGGCTTATTTTCAGTTCATTTCATTTAAGCTTGACTCTATTTATCTCAGTTTAGCTTAGCTTTAATCAGTTCTCTTTAGCTCAACTCTTCAAAAATAAAGTCTTATTTCAACTCCATCACTTCAGCTTAACTAAACTAACTCAACTCTATTTAGTTTAGTTAACTTCAACTCACCACCATTTAATCCATTTCAGCCGAAAAGAAGAGGGCATAAATCAGACAAAATGTTGTGATCCGACTTGGTATTTGGTTTGAACCATTATGTGAACCCCCGACAGAGAGTCATACTATGGGTTTTGAGTTTCAATCAAAGCCCATATCTAAAGGTCCACTACTGATAGTCCCATAGCTAGTCAAAGGTCCTACTCTCAAGGCTCCTCAGTCCTCACCTTAGTCATTTAGGTTTGGACCGGGTTACTTGGATCAATAATTATCGAGTCATTTTTATACCACGTCAAGTTATTTTAAGTTGGGCCATCATGGATCGTTGCATCATTTCAACTCAGGATTTTGCTTAAACTAAGTCATTTGGGTCGTTTGGGTCACTTCGGATCACATCCCTCTCGGGGTCGGGTCAGTTCGAGTCTTCATGCCACGCTTTTCGAGGCACTTTCGCTTTGTTAAGTCTTATCGGATTGTGTCATTTGGGTCGGGTTAGCTTTCTCAGCTCCTCACTACCTCTAGACTGAAGGAGTCAAAGTCCTTAGCTGAAAAAACAGAAGATAAGAAAATCCATCAACTCACCACAATCTCCCTACCCCCCGAAAAAAAACCATGAATGCCACCAAATTCCTTCACACCCAACTCCTAAGACCACCATTAACACCCTTATTCCACACCCCAATACCCTTACTACCTCAACGCTTTCGATCATCGCCAAAGCTCCGCCCTATTCGAAGCAGCAGCGACGAGAGCGAGAGTACGCCCCCAGACACAGTAGAGATAAGGTTTCGGCGAGGGACGAGAAGGCGACAGAAGGACCAAGAAAGCATGAGCAACGATGAGCCTAAGAAAACTAAGATACAAAAAAAGTGGGAAGATATGAGTGTGTCTGAAAAGGCTATAGAGTTGTACGTGGGTGAGAAAGGTGCGCTTTTTTGGCTTAACAAATTTGCTTACGCTTCCATTTATATTATCATTGGTGGTTGGATACTGTTTCGCTTTGTTGGTCCCGCCTTTAATTTGTATCAGCTTGATGCTGCTCCTCTTGCTCCTGAAGCCATGTTCAAGGGTTGATGGACTTGTTATCGGTCACTTGAGTCGGGTTACTTTGAATCGTATTATTAAGGTTTTCTCTATCGTTGATGTATATAGAACCTGGTACAATTTCAAATTAGTCATTTCGGATTGTTTTCGTATAATCATATTATGGATTTATATCATTTGGATAGACCGTGAACAATTGGTCTTGTTTAGGACCGTCTTATGCTTACAATAAACGTTGAGCTACGCCAAGCGACTGCGTAGTTGCAGATTTCTGAGTCTTACAACTGCCAAACCAATAGCTTAAGTTAAGAAGGATCTACTTAAACCAAGCATCACATTTATGACTTGTATGTAACAGTATTAAACTAATCATAATATTAAGATGTTGAAGAGTTGGTTAAAATTGTTAAAACGATAAATCTAAGATGCAGGACACGCAGGGCAACACATGATCTAATAGAGTTAGATCATCCACACTGAACGGACATTAATACGGAGTATGTGATAACGGATTGTTCTACTTGAACCAAATATTACATACTCTAAACCTTGACAAGTTAGCATTATTCCGATTACAAACAAAGTCCCACTTAATGACTTAACCCATCCCAAATTCCCAATTTTGCTATTCCCATTCTAAATTTAGTAAAAAAAAAGGGAAAAAAAAAATTGAGCTGGGCTCATCTACCCAAGCTCTGAACGGGTCCGTCTAGGAGGACAAGTTGCATGGGTCGGGCAGCTAGCTCAGGCTTGGCCTAATCCGTACTATTTTTAATGTTCTTTGTTTTTTTCCCATCTAGCTAGGGTAGGCATATGTTCTCAAACTTGATCCCTTAATCGGTCTAGTTCAGGAGTGAGAGAGCACGCGCAAATGGATGTAAATCCTAACAACACGAGTTGGTCAGACTGGCTTGTGATGTTGGCCGGTCTATATGAACTACCACCCACTTCACCATAATAATATTGACAACTCTATTTAATTAAGGGATTAGGTAATCACTTTTTTCATCGGTCTTTTCAAAAGGAAAGAGAACAATAAAAATGGGATGAAGATAGCATAAATCAAGTTGGAACACCATTGACGCATCCATATACACCCACTTATAAAATTGTCAAATTAGACCATACATTATGAAGAAATCTCGACAAATCAAGTATACAATCCAACCATTCGAAAAAAAAAAAAAATTGCACGTGTAAGGCGGTCAATCTACCTGCACCTGTATGGTCCGATCGTTTAGCGGCTTTTTCTAAGAGACGCTTCATGATCACTTTACCGATAAAACTAAGGTTGTCGAAACTCACGTTTTCTCATTTTTAATAACCAAAGTATCTTATGATCTCTCTTTCACAATGACCTTTCATATTTCTTTTGCGAGGGCTCCAACGCGTTTGTTTGAGTTTTCGAATTTATAACAAAAGTAAATATTTTTATATTATATTATTATTTGTGAGGCATGCAATTACGACCAGTACGAATCATGTCTTACGTCTGACCACAAGGCAATTCTGGATGAGATTAGGTGAGGATAGGGCATCAAATGTTTGTCATGTGAACCAGCCCCAAATACCCTCGGATAACCTGGCTCGATCACACATCAGACATGCTTGCTTCACACGAGGATACATATCAAGCGATGGCCATGGAAGCTAGCTACCTCCGACTACCGGTCAGAAGACGCGTAAATTTCCTATTCATATAAAAGTTAGCATTTTACTTACTTTAAATTGCAAAATAGTTTCACAATAAAGTTATTATAAAAACGGTTTTACAAACGAGTCAAAGGATGGTATAACGTGACTAACTAGTAACTAGAGTTGGCAAGTCTAATCCAATCCGAACCTGAGCAAACTCGACACAACCCGAGAATATTGCAGCCCTAAACCGACCCGACCTGATCCGATAAATCAATAATGACCCGAAACCGATCCAGATCCGACCCGGCATTGACCCGAACTATACTCCATTATGCGTGGGGTTGAAGTGATCCATTAATAGACTTAAATGACTAGCGCTTAAAAGGATTACAAGTAATACTCATACCAACAAAGTACACTATCTTTTCTGGTGTTCCAGGCAAAAGAACTATATAGTTTTAGGATGGGTGACCTTTTGTGAATTTCCCGGGGTGCGCATGAGTGAGGCACAAAATGCGCTGGAAAAGACTTGTGTTGATCGGTGGGCCATATAGATAGCCTGTCGAGCTACTGTGGGTGATCGCTCTCGACCCAGGGTTTGGGCCGGGATGTTACGAGACCTGATACTTACCGATTAAATTGATGACCCGACAATTATTAAGTTTACTATTAACCAAAATGAAAGTGATTTATTATTTAAATTGTTACGTTTGACTTAATTATGAGGTGATTAAACCAAATAATGGTTAAAAACTAAATTTATTACTCCCTCCGTCCCAGTCAATAGTTTAAACTTGCTTTATTTCCCCCTCACAAAATAAAGCAAGTGTAAACATCTCACTGGAACAGAGGGAGTAGTAAAATAGTGAAGCATTGCGATAAAGTAACCGGGCCAACGAATCAACCCCAATATATCATTTGACGCAACCCGGTAACTACCCGACCTGAAAGAGCAGACTTACCCGACATGACATTTACTGATGCACCCGATTCAAACCCAACCCGATTGCCTCCTCTAGTAGTAGTAGTAACGCGCCTCGAAAAAATGACCAAGTAGTAACGACCCACTAAGTCACAAACCGACTATCTATCTTTGACACACTCTCCCCTCACATCGTAGAATTGGGGTCTTGGGTGACAAGATGAATCTCAAGGCACGACCAACACTCTTTCTACATTCCCCTCTTCTCCTTCTCCTTCTCATCGCCGCAACATTCGCTCCGATTCCGGCCCGTACCATCCGGATCCCAGACCGGGTACCCGAACCGGCAACCTTTAAAAAGGCCGTATTTTCCCTCGGGTGCTTTTGGAGATCCGAAGCTATTTTTGGCTGCTTAAACGGCGTCGTTCGTACCACCGTCGGATACTGTGGTGGCTCCAAACCTAACCCTGAATACCGTAGCTTAGCCAATCACGCCGAATCCGTACAGGTTTCTATTTTCTGCTCAATCAATTCTATACAGTTTTCAAATTCCCTGCCCCCGTATTAATTATAATCAGTACGTCTCATTGAAGACGGACCCTATGTGGCCAGTTAAGGACAAATGTAACCATGTGACAAACAACCAGATATAGCTTAGGAAATGTTACCGGTTCATGACTACCCTTCCATCCCGATCATTTGTTGAGGTTTTATATTCTTTGTGAGAGATATTTTTATTAATGGTAAACAAATGATCAGGAAGTGCCAGCAACGGAGCTCGATTATGCAATTTATTTTGGATTAGGATGGTTGTTCGATTACGGATGTGGAAACTTGTGCATTATTAGCGCAACAAGCCTCTCCAATGCAGTTGGTCTTGTGTAAAACGGTTTTAAAAATTCGTGTAAAACCATCCATTAAAGACATATATACCCCCTCACTAGACATGAGTAGTTAATAAAAGAATTTATGGGTGCGATGTTTAGGTAAAACTGTAAGGTAGTTTTACACTGATTTACACTGGTTTAGTGTAAATTGGCTCTAGATAAGAATTTCTGATTAAGACAGTGGCGCGTCATCATCATAATCATCATCCGTGGCAACAGGAGTAAACTATTATGATAGTGGGGAAGATGACAGATAGTTGAGGAAACGATATGAGATCTTTTGATTGGTTGGGGATTATGATGACGCAGTGCCCTGGGAGAAATTAAGAATTTTTTATTGTTTTTTCTTTGAGCAAGTGTTCGATTTTGGGAATTTTATGGAAAAGCTACGAACTTGGTGGTAGTGGTGGTTTCAAGGGAAAGAGTTTTCTGATATGAAAGAAGGCGGGTGATAAAATGTTCAAGGCCTATGTTGTCTCCATTTCGGTGAGATTTGTATAGCTCATAAGAGCGGTGGTGTGTGTAGGCATTACTCATTCATATATAAGTGATGCTTGTTGACTTATACTTGTGTTGAAATGGTATGCGTGTTTCATGTAGCTACATATGGGCCTATGGCTGCGACAAACTCTTTATTTCTCTCTTTTAGTGATGCACTGATGCTTATATATTTTCCACCAACTTCTCCTGAAATCTACTATTTTTAAAGATCAGTTTGTGGTAATATCAGTTAAGTAACGTGGATATTTAGAAATAGCGAGTGATGCTGGCAATATTAACTTTTTTTTCTCTGGGTCGTTAAAACCGGAAATAACATATGCGGGCCTGGACGTTGGTTACATATCGGGCGCTCGTAACGTGATGGGAACATTTTGATGTTTGAGCTTAAGACTTGTGGATGTGTCTCATTCCCTGATGATCGTTCTCACTTCTCACAAATTTGATTTTTGAATTCGATTTAGGTTGAATATGATCCCAAGATTATAAGTTTCCGGCAACTTTTGGAGGTCTTCTGGTCTAGTCATGACTCAAGGCAGGTGTTTGGCCAAGGTCCTGATGTTGGTAACCAATACAGGTTAGATAATTTGTGCGGCCCCTGACTCAGAAAAACTTGCTTCCATGTGATGAGTATTCTTACTCAGTTAGCTCTGTCATCCACAGATCGATTATCTTCACTAACAGTACTGGTGAGTCAAGACTTGCAGCTGTCACTAAAGAGAGAGAGCAGGCTAAATCAAAGAGCAGTGTAGTCACTACCCAAATTTTACCCCTAGGAATATTTTATCCTGCTGAATCCGAACACCAGGTACTGAAGTATGCACCATCTGTTTATGTTATCCACTTAAGTTAGTTTGCTCGTGTTTCTACTGTATTTATATGGCCATGATTGAAATTCAGAGGATCACAACTAGATGTGGCTATCTGGAAAAATGATCCGATCCAAATTGTCTCCACCTGACCCGAAAAGAACATAGAAATTACTAATTTGAAACAAAAACATAATAGCGTCGATCCAGACAGCGCGATCGATCCATCCCAACAATACTAACCTGAAAAGGTCGAAAAGCCAAGCTAACCCGTATTTAAAACCCAAAAGTCGCGCATACGAACCTGATTGAACCGTTTATATAATGCTAACAATTACTCCGTAAGAGTTATCTTTGTAATCTGAATATCTGAAGTACTGAACTTGAACTACTTGAGAAGTACCTGGTATGTTAATAGACTACTACTTTAGCTGAAATGGTCATGTAGTGTTTCAATTATTGACATGGTTAATCTCGTAAATATTACAGAAATTCGAGCTCAAAAGAAGGCCTTTTCTCCTTCATTTGATTGGCAACTTGCCGGAAGAGGAGCTTGAGAAATCAAGCTTTGCAGCAAAAATGAACAGTTACGCGGCAGAGCTTTGCCCTCCAACGATTCAGAAGCAAATCAATGCAAAGATTAATGATATTATCAAGACCGGCTGGCCTGTTTTAACAGCTATTTAAAGACGGTATTGTTCAAATTAATTGAAAAGATCGTTTCTGAATTCAAGATCAATTCTCAGCCATATAAACAAGATGTATGTCAGATGATGTGACGGTGGAAACATTGCCTTCTTAGGAATATCAGATATTTTCCCCAAAAGCTCTCCAGGTATGGACAAGCAAGTTGGTTTCTCGCTGAATTCGTCCTCAGAAGCTCGGAGCTATCCTTGTATTTGCGTTGTTTGTTGTAAAACGATTGTAGAATTCGAGGGTTCACTCTTAAAGTAACTAATTTAGGACTTCACCAGGATTTTGAACATCTACCATCTATATTGGTTGCTTAAACTTGAGAAAAAGGAAGTGAAAATCAACGATTTTTGTGAAAGTTTAACAAATTATACTCGAATTATTGTGGTCCTTTTGGATGAGTTTTCCTTTTCGAATTTCAGAAAAACAACGGGGGTGTTGTATATAAATTGCTAATGTATATTGGATACGTCATTATCTTCCAAGTCCCTTATCAATTATGTTGGTTAGAAAACTCGTTACATCCAACAAACACACAACTACTACAATGATGCTTGTTAGCTTACTTGTGTTAGCTCGATTAGTAAGGTGCCACAATTTGGATCAAACACGAGCAGTTTACGAGCCATTGGCTGACAACATTCGACTGAATCAATAAGGTGCTTAAGAAAAACTGGTACTCACAACACAATTCGAGTTTACATCACCTCATTTCCGAGTTAAGTGTGCTTATGTTGTTTAATTAGAGGGCCGTTGCTGCTCAGGACATGTTTTGAGAACAGTTCCATTTGTAGCCTGCCCTTCTGATAGATCTGGATAAGGCAAGCGCAGGGATATCTCGTTGAATTTGAGAACATTTTTTTTGGATGTTTTCCATATGTTTCTTTTGTACTGATGCAAATATTTAGATGGGGTTTGGATATTATAGTGACTAAAGTGTCGTCCGATTTGTCGTTACTTTTATACTGATTATTGAGAATCATTTTGCTGTATCTTTCAGTCAACATTTAAACATTTCAGCATTGGATTACTTAAAATAAAACAGCATGTAAGATCAACTACAATGATTGCAGTAACGCAGGTACTGTAATGTTTCAGCTTTGATTCAGTAAAATCTACCATTGAATTTTGGAATTGCTCAGTTTTCTTACATTTCGATAAGAATTAACTATCCCGCAACAAGGTTGTACATCGATTTTCTATAACTCGCCGGTTAGATAAACAATGGTAACAAAATTAGACATCTTGGCATGCAGAAAACCGAATCACCATTCCCCTTTTAGATAATCAGAAACACAAGCTAAAATCTGTGAACGTAAAACAAAATGAACCTGTGAGCTGTGAAACACAGCAAAAAGAAATCGTTACTAATGGCAGATGGATTAACATTTAATCCTGTGATGAGTCATTACTAATCTTTAATCTCTTACTCCTATCACCGTCTGGATAATTTCCACTTGCAGGTCTCAGATCTAGAACATGGTCAAAGGGGCAGGTCGATCCATACCTGCACCCTTTCGGGCTATTAAAAAACTTGCAGGGTTTCTGTGGCTTAGGCCTCACGTGCCCTTGTACTGGGGCCGGTTCTGGGGGACTAACCTGAGTTGTTTCGTCGGCTCCTGATCCATGTAACCTGATGAGGCTCTTGTAATAGTTAAGATCCTTGGTTGCCGGAGTCCTGATAGGAAACTGCGAAGAACCCATTACCATGGGTGGTGGGCCCATAGCCAGGTTATGATTGTCCGGCCTTGCTAGAGGGCCCATACTCGGTGGTCTGTGACCTGCATACATATCTTCGGGCTTCAGTGAAGATTGCACTGATAACCTATCTGGTCGAATAAACGGGTCTGCTGAAGGAGGCACAACCTTTCTAGGTAGCTCCGATTCATGGCCCATGGGTTTGCCTCTATCATCTCTCGACATATAATGCCCATTTTCATGCCCCGACCTGAAGTCCAGGGATGCTGAGGAATTTAACAGATTTGGCAGTAGCGGCACCGATATTGAAGGAGTATCTGAATATGGGGTTGAGTATGTGGGCCCAGATGTTGTTGGGCTAACAGAGGATAGTTTTGGTTGGCAAATGTTTTGCATGTTAAGAGAGACAGGAAGATGATGTTCAGAAATGGGAGTTAGTGAAGAGCCAGAAGATCCTCTAGTCAGTGCCTCGATCATTTTGGGTTCCTTTAAGATTCTGATGAGAAGATCAGTGTCAACTAAGCTGTCATTGTTTTTTAACGCGGCGGCAGCTGCAGCGATGACATCAGCATCTAAGCCAGCAACTATACCGTGTAATTTCTCGTTGGCTGATGATGTTGACTCAATGGGTGCATTGTGTTCGACACCATTAGCTGTATTGGAGCATGGGGTTGACTCTATCGGGACTATATCTTCATCTTCAGTAGAATTCAGTGGAATAATAGGGGTTTGACTATCATCGTAATAGCAAACTTCCAGCTCTGGCGAAAGTGATGGGCTAGACGCGACAAAAAAATGAAAACTCACACTGAGTGACATAAATGAAGTAGCTAAAACATTAAAATGATGGTAAAATAGAAAATAACCACAGAAGACAAACACATGCTCATCAAACAAACGACTTGAATGACCCGACCTGAATAACCGGCCCCAAGACCCAAACAGAAGAACCTAAAACCTTAATTAACTACTCCGGCCTGTAGTTGTCCAGAACTTTGTTAGACTCGATAGACCGTGTCCGAAATAACATGGCTCAAATCTACACAACCCCGGGATGACCCAATCCTAAATAACTAAGTTGAACTTACTCAAGTTTATCGACTTCACAAATGACAAAAATCGATGAAGTTATGATAAGAAATCACCCTACACACCTCAAATGACATGTCACAAATAATAAAATATACCGAAATATCCGACCTAGCCCTTTTCAATCCGAATTATACATTTGCTAATTAACAATTCCCCCATCCTAACAATCCTAACATTATCAGGCAATTCAAAGGAAACAGAAGAAAGCTTCCAGCACTCTCATTTCCCAAAAATTCACAGGAAACAGAAGAAAAGGATGCTAAGATGTGGGTAATACCTTGGAGGAATGGCAGATACACGAGGGTACAAAGCTTCCAACACTCTCATTTCCCTAAAATTTTGGGTCCCTTTCTCATCACTTTCTTCCCCGGCCACCACATGCCACTCAGGATTCAACGCGAACTGTTCATACAAAAAGAATCCATTCAGTATCAAACTAATAACAGGATCTCAACACATTTTTGTGAAAGACAAATTCAAGTTAGCATACAAGTCATCATTATAGTCCAATTCATAAAGCATATAGCTGTACTGGTCAGCTTACCATAGCAGGACGGCTCCATGTTATTTTGAAAATATTAGTTGGATTCGGTGTGTAAGAATGTCCCTTGCCTCCAAACCCGGGAGGTAGGTCATCAACATTCATTCCATTAGAGTGCAAGGATGCCTTTATTTGAAGATGATCTTCAGCTTTACTACCAATCTGTGAGGGGCAATCCTCTGATAGGAACAATTTTACCTATTACACGAAAATGTTCCATGAGATTAGATTGTGAATACAGTGCAAGGCAATCATTTCATAGCAACATAACCCATTACAATCCTTGTTTTCACAAATATATTTACTTCCTCAAGGTCAAGGATTTGATACAGGAAATGCACTAAACACAGCTACATCAGAAGCCATTCCCAACCAAAATTATTCCTGACTATATCTCTTGCGTGACAGGAAATGCACTAAACACAGCTACATCAGAAGCCATTCCCAACCAAAATTATTCCTGACTATATCTCTTGCGTGACAGGCTATGTTACCTCGACTCAATTAGAAGTACAGATAAGATTCCAACACGAAAGCTTATCCCAGTACCGGACTAGATTTTTTTTTTAATTATAAAATCTCACATTTTTAATTAAAAATTGAATTCAGTGTTATATTCATGAAGTGGCGAATGTTAAACATGGGTACAGGGACTTGAAAAGTAAGCGTGTAGCATAGGTGAGTCGGTGACAATCATGACAAGTAAAAATAAAGGAGAACTTGTACATCCAATGCCTCTGCTCAAGAGAGAAGTACAGAAAAACAGTACAGGAGACCCTTCAAAATCCCTAAACTTCATGACTTTCAATGGTTGGATTCAGGAAAGCTCGTGTTTAGAGTCACTTTAAAACTAAGATTAGAAACCTAGAAACAACAGAAGTACAAGTAAGCCAAAGACAAGAAAAGGGATGCCATCATCTTCTTCCATTCCCTAGTCAGCAGCACTACAACTGAGATACTCAGAAAGCAACGGCTCTAAATTTGAAGTAGTCTAAACACGAGTAAGTGAAGTGACCACATACACCAAGAAAGCTTATTTGCTTGAACATTTAAAATGCCTGTTCAGTACTCACATGACATAGTTTCCATGCCAGGCGAACTCAGGTTGCAAACACCAGTTTAAAAAAAGGCTGCTTTTGCAGCAGAATGTTTCCAGATTCTCATCTTAAAATCCGTAAAAACGATATAGCAAAACACAAAATCAACAGCAGCTAATACCAAAATGAACAGATGAAGAAGTGAACGGCATAAAAGCCCCTAGAAAACAGCAAATTTACATACTCATTTCAACAGCTTTCGTGTGAAAAAAGGCCAATCCGTAAAAGAGTAAACACATTTAACCCACATAGATATTGTGTCATCCGAAAATTACTTTTTAATTTGAAAGTAAGACAGTTACATCCAACATAGGCGTGAGCCTTTGAGGCAATAGGAAAATCGTTTGGCAAATTCAGTGAGCAATAATTCACTACACAGGTGCATGGTGGATGTATCTATTGTACGAGCCCATTGTAAGCCTCACTAACTTTTCGGTCTTCCCATTCATTCCCTGTGGGGATTCGTTCGCCGGAACCAGAAGTCAAAATTATGGTTTAAAATCTCGGTCGATACATATCGTATTGCCCGAGATACATCGGTATCGGAGCGGCCGAGAAGAGATGTCCCGAGATGTATCGAGTAAATTAAAAATAGTAAAAGATTGGCCGAGACGACCGATTTATAACGGTTGATAGGGACCGCAATGAACCCGAGGAGAACGAGTTATAACTTGCACCGGCCAAACATTGTAATGAAAAGCTCTTAAAAATTGTATAACATTGATTAAATTGATATTCTAACTAGAATAAATCTTAACTTTATACTTGTATGAAATAGCCAATGATAACTATCTTATTGTAAGTTGTCAAAAAAAAAAAAAAAAAAAAAACTATCTTATTGTAAAAGAAATATCACCATGATAACTGCGACTCCGAGCGCTAGCCGAGGACGATTCCACGACACAGTTACTGATACCGGAATTTTAAATCATGACATCAATAATAAATCACAATCAAAATGCATTCCTCATTTACCACACAATGAGGCGGACTATTAAGAGACCCTCTACCAACATCCAAGTAACAACCAGCACAAATAGTTACTTTAATGCAGTATACAGGCGGTACAAACCTTGAAACCCCAACGTTTGAAGAAAGCACTTCATATCTTAGGTCTATTACGAAAAAGGCCTTCGCAGTGAAATTATTTTTCAAAATAATTTGTTAGATAGTTGCTGTACTAAACAATGTCATTACCAAAACCAGAAAATAAATGAAGGAAACGTAAGAGATTGATCTTCCAGCCTTCTTTACCAACCTACCAATAAGAAAGCCATAACAGAGACGGCTAGACCATGAGCTCGTGTTACTGCAAAGATATGTCCATTGAAATGCTTGTACTTGTCTATATTCGAGAGACATGCCCTCTTTTATTTCATGTTTCTTTATTAAATTAATGATTTAAATGTTATCCATACAGGGTCCAAATTCTGAGCAATTGCATTATAGTGCGCTAATACCATTGTTATTAGAATCCCATCCCGGATATTATGATTTTACGATCCAATACGGCGTTACCGATCCCAGAACTAGGTAGGATCACAACTTGTTTGTTTGATTTATTATGAATTTAACAAAATGATTTATTCTATTTATTATGAATCTACACATATAATCATAACACGATTCTACGAACTTATGACCCTGCAACTTGATTTGATTTTGTTGCAATTATGCCTTCCTTTTTTCTAGTTCAAGGAGGACCCTGATTTTAGTAACATTGATACATAGATGAATGTTAATGGCATCATGTGGTGCCCTAGATTCAACAAAAGTTATGACTGATTTGGCATTACTTGTTAAAGACAATTTTGTTGAAGGTTCTATCCAGCAATAAGTGAAAGGAGATATGGTGGCGCTAGAAAAATAGAGATGGAGATAGGGTGAAGATTAGAAGAACAGTGGTGGTGCTGAGTAGGCTGTAGTGCTGTACAGCTGACAAATGTCTCTTGCACGAGGATTAGAGGGAGATTGAGGACGTGCAAGAAAACGAGGGAGAGTGCGAGGCTGCAGAAATGGTTTTTTTGCAAAAGTTTCATGATTGTTTAGGATATTCTGGAAAATAAATAAATTAGAAGACGATAATTTGCAAATAGTTTGATTTGCAATGGTCATTATAACAAAAGATCTTGATATCTTACAGTAAAACCAAAGGTACTCTGTTCACCAAACCCAATGAGCTCAACTGACTTCAGAGATTGAACATATGACCATGCCATTTTTGGCTCCAAATGTATATCGAATAATGCAAATGCTTACTTTTACTACATTGCAATTGTCTACCTTTAAGGTTTTTATTTCTAGCCTTAAGCAACACTAGAGATAGACATCCTAGTTAACTAGATCATGCCAACCATATAAATGTCATATACTTCAAATACTTTTAACATCAAGAAATATTTTACATCCTCTCGCAGCCCCAATTATATACGATGATCCTATAGTATTTCAATGAGGGTAAGGAATTTTTGTTTTCAAGCATACACACACACACACCAGAGATTAGAAGGATCAATGATGTTCATGGTATCTCAACTTCTCAAGTATCTATGTGTTCTACTCTTTTAATTTGTGGTATGTTTTGTGCTTTTAACATGTTGCACCTCTACAATGTCAACTGGCAAACAGGTCAACCACGTCGGGTTCGGGGAGGATCAATTCGGGTAAGGTCACTTTCCAGTTTGTAAGAAATCAGGTCATCTCGGATTCGGGTCATTTTACAATCTGTTATTATCAAATTGTTTAGGGGTAATGATCAGTTTGCAACAATAAAGATTCGGGTCGAGTCAAATTCGTTCGGGTTAACTCGGGTTTTGGGCCCTCTAGGGTGTCGAGTTGGGTCATTCGAACAAGCCAGTTTCGCCACATCTACCCATAAGTCCATAACCACATTTGGGTTGTAAGATAGAGTACACTAATTTGTACGGAGTATCTTGGATGCATGCTTAAATCAAAACCAAACAGACACTGCATCACTGCTGAGCTTAATTGCTAGTATTTTTTGTTCAAGAGACTTTGGAGATCCAAAACATGCTAGTTTAGCCAAAGAAGTAACATGCATAATGATCAAAAAGGAATATGGAGACTGTTTAGCTGTCATCCAAACGCAAACCCACCACAGTCAATCAATCAAACAAGCATGCATTCCAATAACCTAGCAGTGATTAATTAATTTACTCTTCCTTTAAAACTAGTAAATTCGTGAATCATGATCATCACAAGTATAGCCAAGTCACTCTAATTTGTATGAGATCATCTTATATAGAACATCACAAAACAATATGTTGATTCATTACTTTAAATCAAAGTGCAATTTCAAAGTAGTTCTCTACAGTTATGGCTTGGAGTAGGCAATACAGACACAGTTGTGCATGAGAAAGCAGGAAAATCAACCAGTTTTCTTAAATCCTTATGGTCATGATATTTCCTTTTACTGTACTTTGGGTGAGCGTTCGGTTTCAAACAGGTTAAATGTTACGATCATTATATATTGCTCACTTGAAAGCACGACATAATTCCAAATCCTCAATGACCATAATGCTTTAGACATCCTTCCCATTTTCAAAGCATGAACTTGAACTCCCAACACAAATGCACAACTGAATAGATACAAACTTCGATCTTCTTTACAGACTTCGTTCATTTTAATCATAATGTCTTGGGTTCAATTTATAGTCTAATCATCATGGCTTGGGTTAACATTATTATCGTGCATGAAATTTATTACCTTTCTTATTCATTAGATGCTTTTAATTGGTCGATAACATCAATTAACCAGAAATCGAAAGAGTTGTTGCTTCTTATTAAAGTTTTAGTTATCAAATCAAATGGTGGAGTGCCTGCCCGAGATTAGCATCCGACATTAAGTTTAAAATTTATTTTGGTAACCGCTGTTGCAACCGATAGATCAATTGATTACTCATCACGAGCAATGAGCCTACACCATGTATGATGCATAAAACTTGAATGTTTGCTTCTTTTACATTGACAGTAATTCAAAGCTTGTAACTTCACAATTTTGTTCTTTCTTTTTCTATATTCAAAGCTAATGCTTTTCTGGGTTTATTTTTTCAATTTTTAATGTCTCAATTAAGCAACTCAACTTCATCAAAACCCTTAAAATCATCCAAATTTGCAGATTCCATCCAATAATTTAACTCAAATTCATATAATTCGTCATTATTAACTTCATTATCAACACCATTTCATCCAAAATCCCTAATTAATTAAGTTCATAATTAATCCACTAATCTCCATCACTTAAATCAAAAACCCAGTAATCCCTAATCTAACAAAACAACAATCCCTAATCCAAATTAATTTATACTTTAAAAAAGCAATCTTTTTACAAAATAAACAGCAAAAATCAACAATTACCTGACAAAGCAAATCATCTGAAGCCCATTTAACTCTCTTCAATCTATCCTTTGACATACCCTTGTTCATAATTAACTTAATTAATCCTAATCTCCTTCAAAAACCCTAAAAATAATTTAGATTTTGGTGGCCAATTATTAAACTAATTAATGAGTACTATTTAGTTTGTGCCCAATTAAATTAGTGGATATCCCAATTAAAATCATGAAAGGAATTAAAGAATTTGAAAAATTAGGAGTGAAATAATTAATGCAGAAGAATGATAGTATTAGTTTCAATTAAGATGAAAATAAATAAATAAATAAAAACCCTAAGATAATAGAAAATCAGATGGTTCTTGAGATTCGGAGTTATGCGTTTTTTTTTCCTTTGATTTTAAGAGAGGTGCGGTTTTATTTAATATAAGGGTCAGGGGATCATCATCAACCCGACCCGGCATTTTGGAGAGCCGGGTCAAATAATTTGGATACATCCGTTGGTTCAACTCGATTGATAGATACTCCTAGACCTATCAAACGGACCGAGTCAAAATACGGGTCAAGAAATTATTTTTAATGCCATTATTATACATTTTTTAAAAATAAAGATATATTAAATATTAATATTCTAATCATATTAAATGGTTACATACTTACATTAACTAGTATGCACAATTATAAATCAAGTTATTTTAATAATTACTATATTTATTATTAAAAATTTATATTAATTTTTTAATTGTTTTTATAATTTAAAGTAACAAAATTAATTACTCTGTATATGTTAATTATGATTACAAATACGGAGTATAATATATAAGATTAACATTTTAATAAAATTCTTAATTCATCCTTGACCCATCGGGATGACCAGTTTAACGGGTCATTTCGGGTTCGGTTCGAAATTTTTGCTCTTTGGACTTGTAAAAAACGTGTCAAGAGGGTAGGTCGCACTTTGTCAGGTCTAGATACTCAATGTCCTACTCTTTTACAAAAAAAAACATATTCCCTCTTTTTTGGCCTAAATTTTTTTCGAGAGAGATGTTTTGATAATACAATATGGATAAATGTTGTAGTTTTATAAATTAAATAACTTTTATTCTCTTATATATTTGCAGGTAAAAATTCGAAAACGATGATCTCCAAAAACCAATGGGCATAAGATATGAAAAGGGACGAGTAGTTTACCTACGGTTATAAAAAAGTTCAAGTTTACTACTTTTGGTTCTTTATACGTTTATATTTCTTATTCTTGAACGAAAAACCCATGACACAACTCAAACTGATTTTATTGTGTAAATGATTCATATAAGTGCTATCTTAAATTCCTTTACAAAAATTGTTACTGCAACACTATGTGTTACTTTACTTAATTAACCCTATTAAAATAACTTTCATTAGTTACCATGTTTGATTGAGAAACACATCAACAAACTTCGTAAAATTATTTTACGATATATGTATCTTTTGTGAAACGCAGACCCGTAAGTTAGCACATTTACCCAGTTCTTAAAACGGGGGCCCAATGCGTAATGGAGTCTCACTTACAACGAAAAGCTCTATATAATAATTTCACAGTGCGTAATAGAGAAGGAATTAATTGGGATGAAATGACAATACTTATACTTTAAGCTACGTGGGAGTTTGTGGTTCGACTCTAGTTTAATGTGAGTTTTTTTTTGTTATTCTTTTTTGGTGAGTTTCTACTTCTCATCTCATAATAGTAAAAATCATTGATGTCAAAACTTAATTATCTATTTAATTTATTACTAGCAACAGTTAGCTTTATAATTATAAATAGCGCGTATATTGTAATTTTTAATTGTTGGCATAAACAATTTTTGTGAGTCTTGAATTAACACGTACATAAATTTTTTATCTAATTTAGAACAATAGAGATTTTGAAAAATGCACCGCCTTAAGATTTAGGAACCTAAAATTTTATCTTTATAGTATTTGAAAATATATTATAAAAAAACAACACTAATAAAGGGATCTCCAAATAATATTTAACCCCGGGCCACCAAATTTTGTTATATGATGGCAATGCAGAAGACTTACCCAACTCAACTACTCAAGGGCCGAAGTAGCTTTTGGATCTTCAGGCAGGGTCGACTTTAGGATGGTTTAACCGGTTCTACGACACTTCGGATCCGTTGGAACAAAAATTATCGATCACTTTGTCTCAAAATGGTTCTCAATTCGATTTACTTGATTTTTTTGGTTAATTTATATTACAACCATAAAGTTAATATTGTCATGCATTATAAATTTTGCAAAGAAGAACTAATCGATGATTTTGCTTCGGCGAAGGTAAGAGGAGCTTCCTTGTTTAAGAAATGATGTTTTGTAATTGTGAATTTTCTCGATTTATCTCAGAAAAATACACTTTTATTTTGGGTTGTATTATTGTATACCATTGTGGTTAACTTTTTAATGTACTCAACTTAGGGTCCCATTTTGTGAGTTTATACCGGGCCACGACATTCTTCTGGCCGGCCCTGTCCTCAGGCCGGACATTTACACCAAAGTCGGCATGGCCTAAACCCTCATATGCTAAATATATATATCTGTATTTCTATATTCTATATTCTATATTCATTTTCTTAGTGAAAGATTATGAACAACAATTAAAGAGCTCATGCATACGCATACATACGCATACGCATACACATACGCTGATACGCAACATAGTAGTTAATCACCAATGTGTCCATATATTTGATCCAGTAAGCTATAGGCCTTATGGGCTTATGGCCCATAAAAAGAAATGAGCCCATAATCAATAAGCCCATAAAAGAAATGAGCCCATAAGAATTCTCAATCCGTTTTGGACTGACTAACTAATTAAGTGTGCTAACTTGGCCCGACATGATCTGCCTCGCACGCATGGCCTAGGTTATTTGTAATATCGCCATATTGAAATACCGTCTAAACCTGAAACGACTCGTTCTACTATCCAGCGGCGGATCTCTTCTAACCTGCACAGGGGCTAGGCCCCCTATTAGTAGCAAAAGCATAAGCTTCGGAACACTAAACATGTACAAATGCACATATTTTCAACCATTAGTGGAAAAGAAGCACAAAAAAAAATTGGCCTAAATAACAGATTGATCATATAATCGACTAATTTCATGTTTTTGGTAAATGAAATATCTGATAGCCTATTGGACGAAATCTAATATTTTGTGTATGTTGCTATTAGTGACACATGTAACATCATATGTAATTTATACATGAAAATGATCTAATTGTCATATAATCGGCTAATTATCAAAAATCTTTTTTTAACTTTGTTAATTTAATATTAATGGGGTACGCGAAGCTGACCTGACCCACGTGCCAAGCACGGATCCCACGAGTCCAAAGCACTCACCTCATACTCAAAGGTACTATTGGATTTGTTTACATATCTCCTTTGCGGCCTTTGCCAAGAGGACGCAATCACACAATTAAGGAACTTCACATGTGACACCCTCAAATTTGCGGAAAGAAAAAAAATTATTTAAATACATACAAGATACGAATATATAACGAAGGTGTCATTACATAATAAAAAGGTTCGTTACAAAACGAAATAATATTCTACAAAATAAATATACAAGACGGGAGACATATCTCCCGTATAAATACGGAAATAAACTAGTGTATAATAATATACAAACTATGAACCGAATATAGGTCCCAGGTAAAACTTCACTCGCTAGCTCGTCCATGTACCCCAAATATGCAACACCACCTGTTCGACCGCATTAAATATAAACACGGAAGCCACAGTCAGTGGGGAGTAACTCCGAGTTCTCCCAGCCACGAAATGTCGAGTTTAATGAAACATGAAAAACATAAAAGCAATGTAGATAGAAAATACAAAACCTTAACATATATGATATGGTTTTCATGTTATGAAACAGTTAACTAACATATAACCTATCATATGAAAGCTATCATGTGAATCCGATAATAAAATATAACTCGAGGTAGGGAAGCTGGTATGTTGGCTCAGCGGTTACCATGTAACATGGCCCTGATACACTCAAACCCTAATCACACGTACTCATGTGAATCATTTAACAACAATCGTAATCCAAAACTCTATCACTCCTAAGCCGGCTTGCCCAATCTCCCTTCTAGAACTCATAGAAATCATAAACAAACACATGAAAGATCATACGTCTATCAAACAGCATAAGTTTCTTAGGAGGACCATCGATAGGTATACTTCGTAAAAACTCGAGGCTATACCACAAGGTAGGAAAACATCCTAGTCCTAGACTGATCAGACCTAGCGACAACAGCTATTCCATTCCCCTTCTCGTGACCAGAAGTACACAAGAAACTCTACTAGGCGACCCCCTAAGCAGAGATGG
The DNA here is from genome assembly GCA_022085475.1 of Heliosperma pusillum. Lineage (NCBI taxonomy): Eukaryota > Viridiplantae > Streptophyta > Magnoliopsida > Caryophyllales > Caryophyllaceae > Heliosperma > Heliosperma pusillum. Next base: position 82,078 of record JAIUZE010003760.1, read on the forward strand.
CTAGTACTTAAGCTGGCTCCATCCCCAAAGTGGATTAGGTAACCATGCCTTGACTTGGATATAAACCCACCAAGCCGAGACACAAAAGCTATTAACCATGAACTATATACTCGTTAAAGACAGTACGGACCTATCAATGTCATGGTCCAAGATACGCATTTAGAATTACAATGGCCGAACCAAACTAATATCTTAACTCAGAGGTTACCTTTAAAACATGGCCAAGATACGACTTAACATGCCATATAATCGTAATTCTCTATGGGTACTTAGTCAACACGACACCAACCATATAAACAAACAGTCACGGGAACACATCCTATCAGGTGACTAATTGCATATGAATAATAATCAATTATCATATCGCCTCATATCTACTAAGGCTAATTCATTAATTAAATACAACCTGACTTGAAGACAAATCCCCGACCCGAGTCCCGCGACGGGTCATCAGTCAAATCGGGCTGACTAGATCTTAGTTTGTCCAAACCCGTTGGATCAAACCGGCTAGAAGCAGAGTCCTTTATCCACATAAACATAAATCAACATATTCATTACATGTTATTTTAATTACTACTCTAACATGTGGAATTATCACTATTATAACCAAAACCACCAACCAACCCAAAACCCGCTTGACTTAAAATAACTGATTTCAACGTAAACTAATCTCGTATTATAATTTCTAACATGTGAGAAATAATAATTTTATGAAAACCTTTTTAATTAAATATTTTACTTATTAATATTTCCCACTTGCTAAATATTACAAAACACGATAAAAATGACGATCACTCAAAAACCGACACGAGTCCCAAGGTGGGACCCACGGGCTGAAATGGGCCGGACCCACATGGGCCTGTTTTGGGCCTCACGGACAGAAATGGGGCTGTTTTGGCCTTTGACTCGATTTTACTAAAAACCGTTTCCTAATATTTCCCGCATGCTTTAACATATTTAAATCCCGTCAAAACAACAACCAATCAATCAAACATCGACACAACCCAAAGACCAAAACCCGGACCCACCTTGACCAACCCAGACCGGGTCTGAACCGGCCTGGACCGGTCTGTTTGGTCCGGTCTGGCTGCCAACCCCACGGTTCACCAACAACAACACCAAATCACTTCCAACATGTTTTTAATCATCAAACAACCATTTTAACAACATTCATACAAAATCATAACTTATTAAAAATCATCAAAATTTGTCAAGAACACTAAACTTGTTAAAATTTAATAAACAACTTAAAAATTATAACTTGTTAAAAATCATCAAAATTCATCAAGAACAACAAACTTGTTAAAATTTTCTAAACAACATAAAAAATCATAACTTAGTAAAAATCATTAAAATTCTTCAAGAACACTAAATCATCATAAAATTTCCTACAACTTAAAAATCATCAAGAACACTAAATCATCATAAAAATTTCCTACAACTTAAAAATCATCAAGAATCATAAAACATCATAAAATTCATACAACATAAAATCATCAAGACTCATCAAACATCACAAAAATTCCATACAACATAAAAATCATAAAACAACATAATAATTACTACTTAACATATTACTAACTAAAAATCCATAAATCATAAAAACATGAACCAAAATTAAAGATGAACCAAAATCCAAATAAAGAAAACTAAAGGCTATATTACTAGCTAAAATCATAAATACTATAACATGAGCCAAAACTAAAGACTACAAAAACAAAACTAAGGCTATGTGACATTAATTCGTCGAGTAAAACGGAATCGTTACCTTAGCTAGCCAAAATAATTAGCACCAAAATAATAATAAGAAATATATAATAAGAAACCCTCCTACTAGTCTTCACCCACAATATAAGAGTCTCCAAATTCGTCTTCAAACTCTTCCCCTATAAGAAATAACAAGAAAAACAATTATTAGAACTTAAACTTAATTTTCCATAATTAAATGTTGAAAACGATCTTGACGGAATTGAAAATAAACCGTACTAGAAGATGGAGAGCGAAGAGGAGATCCTAGAAATATAAATTAGGAAGGATTCAATTAAGAAATGAAGGATTTATGAAGGTTTTGCTCAAGAACGATGAAGAACATAAGATGAACAACGAAGAACACGAAGAACGATTTAATAAAGTGATGTTTTGATCTTATTTTGATTTGTTGTAAAATGAAAAGTTGTTGGTGAGTGGAAAGTGGAGTTGAGCCGTGTAATATAGGCCAAATAAAGGTGTTGAGTTTTGAAATTGTTGTTCCGTAATTGACTCGCGTTAAATAATTATTTTACGGTAAACGATTAAATATAATTACCGATAAAGTTAATTATAACAAATATCTAGATATTATGATTATTGTATCCAAAAGAAATGAAAATATCAAGGCCATTAGAGGACTTTTGAGCCGTGTGGTATGGTGAGAAAACGGGTCTGATTTCGAGCGTTTTGCGTAATTTTCGTTAATTGATCGATAAAGCGAATAGTGATCTAGATATTATGATATTGTAATCAAAAGTAATCAAAATATCAAGGCTATTATAGGACTTTAAGGAGCCGTGTGGTTTGAGGTGATTCGGGTCTGTTTTTGCTCGATTTGCGTAATCTCCGTTGACGGATCGATAAAGTAACAAATATCTAAGATATTTGTATTATTTAAATCGAATCAATTAAAATATCCAATCGTGAGTGGAAAACGATGACATGGCCGCGTGACTCATGCCAAAGTCGAGTTTCGATTTTGTTGCGCGCTTTACGATGCGTCGTGAATAGTTAAATGACGATTGGTTAAACCGTACAAGTTATTCTTTAAATTCCAAATAAATTCAAAATAATTATATTAAATTATGATAAATCTTTATAAATCTAAATAAAAATAAATCAAAAATATAATTTTTTTTTTAAATAAAATTTCGGTCTTCAAAATTGTAAGACGAGTCGGGAAAAGTCAACGAAAGTCAAAATCGACTAAAAAGTCGGAAAAAGTCAAAATGACTTAAAAGTTCAGAAAAGTTTAAGACGACTTAAAAATAAATAAAAAGTCAATGACGACTTTAAAAAGTCAAGGAAAAGTCAAAGACGGTCTAAAAGTCAAGAAAAGTCAAAGATGACCAAAAACGGTCTTTTCATGAAATCTCTCAAAAATTCCAAATACGAACGCGGAATTTCAAAATACGACTCGGAACAAAAATTCCTATATTAAAAACTTAAGTTCTACTGAAAAGTATCCATAAGCTATTGATTAAGCAAATTGGGTACTTTTCGGGTTGTTACAATCACCCCTCCTTTTAAAAAGTTTCGTCCTCGAAACTTAGAAGAATGAACGTAACATATATGTAGGTCTATTTCAAAACTGTTAAAATATACTTGTAATAAAATATAGGATCTTATCTACGGAACGGCAGGTTCTCGTCAGCAGTCATGAATATCGATAGAAGGAACGGAATCTTCGAAAGATTAAATCGAATAGAAAGAGGAAAGAAAGAAGGAAATTTACCTCAAGCAAAGAGCTCGGGATATTTAGCTAATATTTTAGCTTCGGGTTCCCAAGTTTCTGATTCGACGTTTCCACAACGCCAAAAGATACGAACTAAAGGCACCACCTTGTTTCGGAGTTGTTTGTTAGCCCTTTCAAGTATACGAATCGGCCTTTCTTCCAAAGCCAAATTAGGTTCCAAGTCCAACACTTCTTCTTGAATAATATGACTCGGATCACTGATATACTTCTTCAACTGAGAAACATGGAACCCATCATGAACTTTGCTCAAGTTCGAAGGTAATTCCAGACGATAAGCAACAGGACCAACTCTTTTAAGCACACGAAACGGTCCAATATATTTAGGACTCAACTTTCCTTTCACTCCAAACCGTTTCACTCCTTTCATTGGTGATACTTTAAGGAATACACGGTCTTCAACATCAAATTCAAGCGGTCGTCGACGAACATCGGCATAGGATTTCTGTCTATCTTGAGCGGCTTTCATTCGTTCACTAATGACTTGAACTTGATCGATCGTTTCAGTAACAATGTCGGGACTCAACATATGAATCATCCTTGTACTTGATAATCCCAACAAACCGGACTACGGCATTTCCTACCGTATAAAGCCTCATATGGTGACATCTTGATAGAAGCATGATAACTGTTGTTATAAGCAAATTCCACCAAAGGCAAACTCTTCTCCCAAGATGTATGAAAGTCTAAAGCACAAGACCGAAGAAGATCTTCCAAAGTCTGGATCGTCCTCTCGGTCTGACCATCAGTAGCGGCATGAAAAGCGGTGCTCATCAACAATTTACTACCCATGGCTTCTTGCAACGCCGTCCAGAATCGGGAACCAAATCTCGGATCACGATCTGAAACTATATCTTTAGGAACTCCATGGTAGCGTACTATCTCTTTCACATAAGCACCCGCTAAGACATCTATACTCCAAGTTTCTTTGATAGGCACGAATCTGGCACACTTGGTTAGACGGTCTACAATAACCCAGATGCCATTCTTTCCACTAGAAGTAGTAGGTAAAGCCATCACGAAGTCCATAGAAATAGACTCCCATTTCCACAAAGGAATCTCCAAAGGCTGCAGCAAACCTCCGGGTCTTTGATGATCAATCTTCACCTTCTGACAAGTAAGACATCTACTAACATACTCCTTCACTTCAATCTTCATCCTAGGCCACCAGACTTGTGGTCTCAAATCTTTATACATTTTGTCACCACCCGGATGAATAGAATAAGGAGAAAGGTGAGCTTCATCAAGTATTCTCTTCCTCAACTCGGCACTTCTCGGAACAAACATTCGACCATGGTAACGAAGGTAGCCATCCTTATCCACCGCGCAATCTTTAGCTTGCCCAAGTAGTATTTTTGATCGAATGGCGATAAAAGTCGCATCCTCCGGTAAAAAAGTACGAATCTCTCGATAAAAAATCCGGTTCCGCCAGTCAAAAAGCACCAAGATAATTAAATCCCTTCCCAACAAACTGTATCTGAAGCTTCTGAAATTCGGTTACCAGTTCATCGGGTAAAGTACCAAGAGCATTTAATGAATGACTAGTTTTTCTACTCAAAGCATCTGCCACGACATTTGCTTTTCCCTCGTGATAAATCCACTCAGCATCATCATCATTCACTAACTCCAACCATCTTCTCTGCCTCATGTTCAATTCCTTCTGAGTAAAAATGCACCTCAAGCTCTTATGATCGGTGTAAATTCGGCAATGAACTCCAATAAGATAAGGTCTCCAAGTTTTCAAGGCATGTACTACAGCTGCTAACTCAAGATCATGAGTCGGATAATTCACTTCATGAACCCTGAGTTGTCGAGAAGCATAAGCAATGACTTTTCTATTTTGCATCAAGACACATCCCAACCCATGCTTTGAAGCATCACAATATACATCATAATCGGCTTCATCATCTGGTAAAGTTAGAACCGGTGCGGTAGTCAATCTCTTCTTCAATTCTAAGAAGGCAATTTCACATTCATCAGTCCAAATATACTGTGCTTCCTTCTTTAGCAATTGAGTCATCGGTCTTGCTAATTTGGAGAAATCTTTCACAAACCGACGATAATAACCCGCTAAACCAAGGAAACTCCGAATTTCGGACACATTTTTCGGACTTTTCCAATCCACAACTGCCTCAATTTTTGCTGGATCGACCATCACACCGTCTTTCGAAATGACATGACCAAGGAAAGATACCTCGGGCAACCAGAATTCACACTTGGAGAACTTAGCATACCACTTTTGGCGTCGAAGAAACACCCAAATGGTTCGAAAGGTATCACAATGTTCTTCACTTAGATTTGACAAGATCAGATTTCAACACTGAATACCCCCTCCACATTTATCAAGATACTCCCTGAAGGTACGATTCATCTGAGCCATGAATATTGCTGGAGCGTTAGTCAAACCGAATGTCATCACATTGAATTCGAAATGACCATACCTCGAGCTAAAAGCAGTCTTGGGCATATCTGCTTCCCGAACGGGAATTTGATGATAACCCGATCTAAGATCAATCTTTGAGAAAGTAGAAGCACCACTTAACTGGTCAAAGAGATCGTTAATACGTGGAAGAGGA